>JAABKJ010001546.1:0-30327 GCA_011634705.1 Andricus grossulariae
TTTACACAAATCTAATACCTTCTCTGGATGAGAATGTAAAAATACGAATTTTCAAGTACCATGAGCATTAATGATGGGTTTTTTGTTGTTTTAATCGTTACAAATAGTATTGTGGACATTAAAAAAAGTGAATATTATGAAAACCCACACACAGGATGAAAAAAAAAATTAAATAATCAAAGTTTTGAAGAGAATGTGCCCACTACTCGGGCCGATTTTTACACTAGTAATGTTATTTTTTACGAATAAAACAAAAACTACACATTCTATCAAAAAGTGACAACAAACAAATTTGTAGATCTGTTTGGAGTGCACAGTTTTTGTTGAATCATTATTTGTCGTATCTTATATAGTTTGAACGTGAAACGAAAATTTGAATTTTTCATTATTTTCTGTGCAATAAAAATGAGAATTTTCTATTTTTCAAGAAAATTCAAAAATTCGTTATGATTATCCTGTGGGCCGTGCAAAAAGAAACACTTTTTTCGCTCTGACTTTTTTCCGTGTCTTGCGTTGTTTGGCTCAAAATTTTAATTTTCGTTTCCTCTGTTGGATTTTGAAAATGCTGTAAGTCTGAAAATTTTTAATTTATCAAAAAATCGGATTGAAATAAATTGTTGGAATTTTTTAGTATTATGAACAGGCGCACATATAATTTTTACATTGTGAAAAAAATTGCCAAAGAAATTTTCAAAATGCGCTCACTGTTTGAATTTTTATCCAAAATGGCTGGCTAACGAACTTGACCTGTCGTTTACGAGAATAAAAGAGTATACCAAAGGCCAATCTAATAGGTCAGTTCTTTCGAAAGTTATCGTGATCAAAGACAGACATACCTACAGAGAGACAGACACATTCGTAAAAACCTGTTTTTTGGGTCAAGGGGATCTCAAAACGTGATAATTTGACAAAAAACAGGTGGGTCAAATTTTACACAAATCTAATACCTTCTTTGGATAAGAATGTAAAAATACGAATTTGCAAGTACCATGTGCATTAAGGCCATGTGACGAGTAGGTCACGTGACCGGCTTCCAACCTTGCCGACACTTTTGTTTTATTTGTAAACTTATTTTCACACGAATAGCCACATTGAGTGGAAAATTTAGGATGATAAATAAGAAGCACTAAGATACGCGGCTCTGGTCCTAAATTTTTATAATTATGAAGAAAGCAAAAAAAAAATTATTTACAAAAAAAGTTTTTTCATAATCATAAAAATTTAGGACTAGAGCCCCGTTTCTTAGTGCTTCTTATTTATTATCTCATATTTTCAAATCGATGTGGCTATTCGTGTGAAAATAAGTTTACAAATAAAAAAAGTGTCGGTAAGGTAGGAAGCCGGACACGTGACCCACTCGTCACATGGCCTTAACCTTTTTCTAATTGAACTCACGGTTTTTCTGTTGATCATCGAAAATGATATTGAAAAATTAAAAATTCAAATTTTCAGTCAAACGCGAAATACAAAAAAATGGTTCATTTTCAAAAGGCCTACAAAAGCTTGTTCAACCAGTTTTGATAGAACTTACTGTTTTTCTTTTAAACATTGAGAATGCTATTGACAAATTCAAAAATAAATTTTTTGCGATTATATAATTTATTTTTATAATGAGAATGTGTTCCTTAAGGCCGACAGAAGACTTGTATAAATTATTTTCTTTTTAATCTAAAATAAAAAAATCTAACAATGACAACTGGATAACGGCCGTCTGTAGTTGGCCCCTTAATCATATTCGTTCATTTGTTATTTAGCTGGCAACGTCAAATGGTCTTTATCCAGTTTTCATTCTCATGTCTTCATTTATATTCGAGGGGTTGATCACTTCATTTTGGAGATTTCAATTAATTTAAAGATTTTTACATTCTTATCCTTATGTCGGTTTTCATCAAAATGTCACGTTTCGAGACCTCCTGAGTCAGAATAAACAATTTTTTACATATTTTCTAGCTGTAGCGTGTAGGAACGATAACTTTCCAAGCGATTTTCTAATCAAAATTTCTTGTCGTACAATTTTTTGGGGCCCATAAGGACAGGCCGAGTTTATTGTTCAGCCTTCTACCACTATTATGTATGGGTTTAGTCATGAAAATGAAATTAAAAATTCAAAAATTTATATTTAAAACAAAAAAATACAAGCAACGAAACTACAATAAAAAATTCGATAGTAGAATTTCTCGCCTTAAAAATACCTAAAATATCGTCTAAAATGCTATTGAAAAATCGAAAATTCAAATTTTGAGTCAAATGATACGAGGCACAAAATACGGTCAATCAAAATTGTTTCAATCCTAATACGTAAAGAAATTGTCGAAATTTGCATTTATCAATCGAAAATTAAAAGAAAAATTTTTAATCACAGTAATATTAAGAACTAAATTACACTGCATTGCTAAGAGAACTATAAAAACGCATACAAGAAATCGAGTACGAATATCTTAATAAGAATGCGTTCCTTAAGGTCGATAGAGCCTAAAATAAATTAATTCCCTTTTTCATTTGAAATCAAAACAAATTTCACCATTTCTTTAAAACTGGAGGTTTCGACAGTTTTGTAATATTGGCAAGTAAGCTTTTTTGCATGTATGCATTACACTATAAACCAAACCGATCATGATGTACGTGATGATAATATGCCGCGTGGCGGGCAGATTTTGTACTATGGCTTTCTTTAAACAAAAATACTACGGGTCCAAAATGTATTGAAAATTCATAAAAGTTTTCATGGAAATTTGTAATAGGTTCGTGGCAAATCATAGAACTTATTTCCATCCAGGGAAAATTGAGTAAAACCTTCAAACTTTCTCAAACACCAAAAAAATCTAACGCGGCCGCTTTTCGCACATTGAAAAAAGTGTTCATATGCAAAGTTGATATTTAATAAATTGATGATAATACGAAAGTTTACTTTTCTCCGTGAAAACCTTTTATTTTTGTAACTGTTGTATACGTATGAAATTCCTAAAAACTGCTATTCATATAATGATGATATCATTGTATTATTATGTTAAAGCGAGAGGTTGATAGACTGGTGAGTGTACACTAGGGTGGTTCTTATTTATACTTGGTGGAATGTTTTTTTTTTAGAATTTCTCTGCTCTCATCCCCAAGTTTTGTTTGAATGGCAAAAAAAAACCTTCGTATTTGAGCGAAATCTGTTAATATTTAGGCGTCGCGCAAAGACCATGAAGTTTTCCATTGATTTAACAAGGGAAAACGTCAGATTTTTGTAAATATAATATTTAAACGCGATAATATGTTAAAAATAATTCCGTATTTCAGTATATTGTTCAGAATTAGTCTGAGAATAAAAATCAATCATAAATTTGGAAGATTAATGATTTTAAGCCATTCTTATGGGTCCCCAAAGAAAACCCGATAAGTCACAAATTTGAATTTTGCGTAATATTGCGATTCATTAACGCTCTTGAAATTTTATTTTGATAAATAATCGTTACTCGATTATTTAAGAATACCCAGTCATCTGTTAACTAATTTTCAATTGTCTAAACAATTTTAATTTGTTCAAACATTTGTTTTTTCAGGTAAGTCGCGAAATGAACGTATTTTCTAGACGTTATGAGTACTTTAACCAATGATAACAATAAAATACATTGTTTAAATAATTGTACATTTATTTGAATAATACGTGTTAGTTCAAGGATATGGTTTACTTACAAATAAAGCAGGCGAAACATTTTATTTTACCGAATTTTCGACAGATTACAATATATTTAAGTACTAATTTGTTTTCTGAAAATACTTGTAAGTATTTAAACATTTAAATTATTTAAACAATTTTTCAAAAATATATAATATCAATATAATTGTAAAATTATGTAAACATATTATGTCATTGTTATAATTGATTATAGAAAACAATGATGTCTAGAAAATACTTTCATTTCGCGACTTACTTGAAAAAGAAATGTTTAAACGAATTGGAATTGTTTAAAAAATTAAAAATTAGTCAACAGATGACTGGGTATTCTTAAATAACCGATTAATGATTAGTCATGAAAAAAACATTTAAAAAGCGTTAATAAACCGCAATAATAAGTAAAATTCAAATATGTCTAACCCTAAAAATTTATAATTTATTCTTATTCTCTGACGAATTCTGAACAATATACTCTCATGTTACAGTAATAACTTTTTTGTAGTGGTATTGAATTATGTTTCTTCTTTTTGACGGAAGAATTGAATTCTAGTTTCTTTATTCAAATATTTACCTGGCCACAACGCCAAGTTGAATCCATTATATAATTATACAGCATTGTGGCTTACGACCTTATGATTTTGAAAGGTGTGTTAGCTCGGCGGGACCGTGTAACTGACACTTCAATTACATAAGGAATTAATGAAGTAATGCGTAATTTTTAGTTTAAAATACTACCGATAATCGATACGTGGCATTGTAAAGTATGCAGGGCAGAGCCAGATATGGTGGCGGGCTTTGGATTAAATGTCCTATAAATTATGATTGAAATGTGATTCTGATGTATGTATTTTTTAAGGTGAGGCTCACATTACCAGGGAACATATGGGGCATCATTTCTCAACTTCCCCAACTTTAAAAGTCATGTTCTTTGATTGTCTTCAAATTCTCAGACTATGTTCGCCTACCCAATAGTACTTTATCTACAAATTGATATACCAAGATTCTCCGCCCTCTTCAAAAATGGGGGGGGGGGCGGGGGGGGGATTTTAACAGTTTTCAAGTATACCATTTTTTGTATAACTAAAGTGAATTTAGAATTGTCTAAAAGCATCGGAAAACTATTCAGAAATGTTTACCACTGAGTCTAAAGAAGTTTAAACTCGAAAAAAATGGTTATAAACGAACAAAAAGTGGTTTCTTCAAAAATAACAGTACTTTTTCTTGAAATAAAATCCTTAATATTATAATTTCACTCCGCAGTAATTGTTAAATGTTTATACACCTTCAAAAAAAATGAATAAAACTATTTTCTTACGTAAAAACAGTGTTTATTCAAATACCTAACAGATTATTGCCCCCCTTCAGACTTCCCCCACACCCTTCTATAATTAGTCCATAACGAAGCAAAACAGAGAGCATGATCGCTTCCTTCCCCTAATCTCCTTGTAATTAAAGCCTGTCGTTAACCAGCATCCTTTCATGTGAGAAAGAGGTGTCTAGTCAGACACGTAGCGGTAAAATTCTTAAGCTCGATTTTTCATACTTAGATCACGTACGTAACATATGTACATAACTACAGGTTACATTCGCCGCATTGTAAAAATTGTATTTTTCATTTAGGAAACAGTAAAATTATGCATTTATTTAAAATAATATTAACTATAAATTTGTATAAACAAATAATTATTGTCAGATGAGTAATTATAGAAAGAAATGATTTATTCAAAGAACATCACTTTTGATTTTGAGGAAACCACTTTATACTTTTTATTTGTTTTGAATAAATTTTAGTAAGTTTGAACTTCTTTAAACTCACTGGTAAACACGTCTGAATAGTTTTTTCAATGATTTTAGACAATTTTTTACGAACTTAAATAATACAAAAAATGGTATACTTGAAAACTGCTGCGTAATGTACTGGAGCGTGACCTACAAGTGCGAGCGCGAGAAATCCATGTAAATTCGCCTCTGTGTCTCGGAAATTCTTAACTTGTCAATTTTCTTCCTTGACATTTTTCATAGTAAAAAACTGAACCTTTTTTGCTTTAAATAATAAAATAGGATGAGAGGGTGTAAACCCCCTTTGGAAACCCATAAAAATTTTAATCTTCTGATTAGAAAGAGAGTTACAGGATTTTGAAAATACCTGTACAGGCGTTGGAGTTGAAAATTCAGCCCCCCATTATTTGGAGAGGGGTGGTATTCATGGCCCTTGAGGATGAAAATAAAAAAATAGTCAATATTCACCTAATAAGCTTTGGTAAAAAAATACTTCAAAATTGGTCAAAGCACATTTTTTCTGTTAGTATGCATCTAATATATAACGAAGATAGTAAAGAACAAGATCAAGAAATATATGTGACCGTCCGCGAAGAAAGGGACCTAATGCGTGAAAGCTGAATTTTACAGGACGGGCGATTGCAACAGAGGCCGCAAGCCAGCATTTGAGTAGTGGGGATGCGTCTACGAAAAGCACTGCCTCCACTTGCCACACACTTTGCCACGAGCCAGTGGAACTCACGGACACGTCACGTACAGTTGTGTGATAAGTGGTGGGGCTGATTTTCGTAGGCCTCTCGTTCGGTCTCCGCGTACGCTTGTCATGGTTATGTTTGTAGCTTAATAACAAGAAAAGTAATTAACTTAAACAATTTATGATTATTGGAAATGAAAGAGTAACTCAGAAACTATCGATTGGCGTAAAAAAATAAAAATCTATTTTTTCCGCATTAGGTCCCTTTCTTCGCGGACGATCACAATTGGTCAGCGAATTTCTAAATTTGAATTTTGTAACAGATTAAGATTTTAAAAATTTTTTAATAATCAAAGATAGTGTACATTGTCGAATAAGAGACTGGAGGTCATATTGTGATCAAGCTCGTTGTTATTCTAGTCCCAGTAAATTTGCTCAACTTTAAAAATCTTCCAAAATTGAACAAAATCATTTATACACTGAAATTTCGGTTGAACTGACAGCTCGGGAAAGCTCCGGGTAAATCGAGTCATAAAATCTCAAGCGCAGGTAGAAAGTGCTGTATCAATCGGGGGAAAGCAAGACCAGACGTCGCATTTGCCATGTCGATAGTTACGGCACTGCACGAGTCGGCCCTAGGACCCATAAATCATGTATATACTTTCATTTCAAATTCAGAGATTATTTACCGACCATTTTTTATCGTCTTCGGATTTGATACCTTGTTACATCTTGCATCCTTGTTTTACGTATCTACTTTTTAATTTGGTTGTACTTCCTGTATTGTACAAAGTTTTGTTACAATTGTCTTACATTTATTAGAGTTTGTCATTTTATTTTAAAAGTAAAAGAATCTCTAACTCCAAATAATAAAGATGTAATAAAAAAATAATTTATGAATATTTTTAATTCCAGATTCCACAGGGACAGAGAGCGTGAACGTGATCGCCCCAAATCGCGCGAGACTCGTGAGCCATTTAACACTTATAACTACAACGATCCTCCAGCTCAGGAGTACCCGTTCAGAGATCGCGATAGGGATCTGCCTCCACGGGATAGGCCAATATCACACAGATATCCGCCCAGGAATCAAGTGCAACACAATGTACCACCGATGATGCCTCCCATAGGAGCTGGAGGTCATCCGCCGATTTTGCCGATGGGACACCTACCGCCGGACAGGAAAGACTATTATGATTCCTACAACAGGTATTTTCGCCCTAATAGTTATTTAATTCATGTACACGCTAAGCAGACAAGTTTATCGAAATACGTTATCCCGCTGTCCCGGTTGATAAGAGACTCTCCCATTGCGGCGATTATTAGTATGCCAAAGTTATTAATAATTTAAAATGCATTGAAAGAGTGTGTGCACGTGGCAAGTGAGATTTAGTACCTGAGCGTTTTATTATTGAGTTGTGCCCAGGCGTTATACACGTTTTGGTAAAACAGAAATGAAAGTAGCGAGCGAATAGTAGTGTGAATCCTCTTTCAAGGTTGTGATCTTCAAATGTAGAGAACTTAGAAGTCCTCAAATCTTGACACATTCACTGCCAACAGTAACACTAGCAAGATTTATTCAGTGAATTAAAAAAACTTGAATCTTTTTCCATGCTACGATTTCAGGGCACTTTATATATAAGGTTTATAAACATTTCCTTTTTTGTTCAAGATACTATGTCCAGAATTCGTAAGCAGTTTTTAAAAAGATTCAAAGAATTCTTCAGTGAATGTGTTAAAACCAAACGTCGATATGCACGACATTTTTCTCACACCATTTTTGCATCGATTTTAATATAAAAAATAATCATAAGTTGTAGGACCTGCTTTCGAAAATGTGGCAAGGAATGAGATTCCTTTCTATTTTTTTTATTTTTTTCGTGAACATACGTCCTATTTCTTCATTCGTATTGCGTATATTAATGTGATATTCGTTTATTTACTGATATACACATACGAAAATGATGCAAGATTTGAACATATTCGTACCTGAAATTGCGAAAGAAAACTGTACCTGATATTTGTGATAAAGACTCTAGTTTTAATATTACTTATTAGATCTCTTTAAAGAAACTTCGATCAAATGTCACAGTGCTTTAAACAAATATTTATTCGTGATTACGATTCTGTGGTCGGAAACTATTGCTACTAAAGATTTGTGCTTTATATTTATAACAAATTGAGCTATAAGTTGAAGAACAATTCGAGAAAACATGAACACAACATTTAAATACTGGAAGTTCTTGCTCCATTTGAATCTTTTTGAATATTTGTGACAAATTATTATATCTTGTTTTTTTTATAAACATCAGGAAGTTAAAAATTTGATTACAGCACAATCTTCGGCTGTTTATTTGTTCATTATATCATAAAACTAGCAATCACATCCGTTCAAATATTGCAATTTTGATGTTTAATTATTCCCTAAAAAAATTTTAGTCTCATTCCAAGATTTCAAGGACGTCTAATTTTATATTTTTCACTCAAATTGTTCTTTTACTCTAAAGTTTCATTTGTACAAGTCTTCTATCGGAATCGATTTATGTACATTGAATGACTAAGCAAAAAATTAGTTTATGTAATGACTAGTCGATTTGCATGCATTTTCAACAATGAATAATTACTAAGGCACTCAATACTTGCGTGTAAAAATAATCGGTTTACAAAACTTCGAACTTCGATTATATTTCGATCCAGTCGTATGGATTCAAAATGGTGCTGTATTTTCGTACAGTCACTCAATTATTTTATTGCTGCAAAAAATGTACAATTTATTTACTATTGTAAATAGCAGTTCAAGGTTGGTATCTTTATATTTCTACTTTTAAGATACTTTTTAATGGTATTAACTCTGGATTGAATTAGGTATATTTTTTGTGCAATTTTGTGACTTCAGTTGAAAATTTTAAAGTTAATCGGATACTTTTATTGATGTGCAAGTGCAATATTTATGTAGAGATTTATACTTTCTTCTCGAGTATGCAAATGTGTTCTCTTGTACGGATATTTAATTACGCAGGTCATAAAAAGTGAAGGGTAAGTCGTACTGGCAAAGAATTTCGTAAAGTTTTTTCGAAAGCTATATGATTTTAATGAATTTTTAACCATTGTGATGGAGTCACAATTGGGGTGATGAGGTCTTGTTTATAACGTTTTCATTATTCGTAACACGAATAGAATTTGTTATAATTACCTTCTTTTGTGAAAATCATTTTAAAGGTAGCATTCGCCAAATAAGGCCTTGGCCCATGCAAAATACCTAAAGCTGACCACAGTTCCAAGAAACATGTCCCATTAAGGTGGTTCTTATTTATACTTAGTGGAGTTTTTTTCTCCTCTCACCCCCTGGTTTTGATCGAATGTCCAAAAAAATTATATCCTAATTTGAGCCAAATCGGTTAATATTTAGGGGTGGCGCAAAGACCATAAGTTTATTAGTGTTTTAACATGGGAAAAAGTCAGCTTTTTGTAAATCTAATATTTAAACGCAATGGTATGTCACAAATAATTCCGCGTTTCAGTATATTGTTTAGAATTCCTCTCAAATTTGGAGGGTGAATGACTAAGCCATTCTTATGGGCCCCCAAAGAAAATCCCATAAGTGATCAATTTGAACTGTACGTAATATTGCGGTTTATTAACGCTTTTTGAAAAGTTTTTTATTTATTTATAAATAATATTAATCGTGAATTTAAGAATACGCAGTTAATTTTTAACTAATTTTCATTTGTTCGAAAAATTTAATTTGTTTACATATTTTTTTCAGGTAATTCGCGAAACGAACGTATTTTCTAGGCGTTATGAGTTCTTTAATCAATGATAAAAATAAAATAATTTGTTTAAATAATTTTACAATTATTTTAATATGTGTTAGTTTGAGTATGTAGTTTAGCTAAAAAAATGCAAGAGAAACATTATATCTCACCAAATTTTCGACCGATTTGAATATTTTTAAGTACTAATTTGTTTTCTAAGAATATTCTTAAATGTCTGAACAAATGGAATTTAAAAAAAAAATGTATTAATAGCGTTTCTACAAAACAAACAGATAACTCATTTCAATTAAATCTGTGGAAACCTTGAAAAAACTTATTGTGTCCTCTTTCCCGACAAAAAACGCAAAATCAGTCAAGTATAATACATTTTTAAAATAATTTCAATTTGTTTCAACGTTGAAGAGTATTCTTAGAAGAAAAAAAACTAGCACCCACAAAAAGTATAATCTTTCGAAAAATAGAAGAAAAAAAATTGTAATAAAATAAAATTCTTCAAACAAGTTAAATTCGTTTAAATAACGATTACTGATTATTTATATTAAAAAAAAAAACGTTCATAAAGCGTTAATAAAGACGGAATGTGACGTAAAATTCAAATTTGTCATTTTATGATTGATTCTTATTCTCTCACGAATTCTGAACAATATACTGAAATACGGGATTATTCGTGACATCATCCCCCAAACTAGATTGTCTAACGAAATCTTTCGTTAGAAAGATCTGGAGTACTCGGTATAATTATCATAAGTATTACTAGGACTCATCGGTTTTTGCCAAAGTTAAGTGTTTGTTTCCTGTGCCTTCATCCTTGATTATCCCTTGTGGGCACACCCGGGTACCCCTGTACCCACCACGGTATATTTTTTATTGTAACTGGAATAAAAATAAAAATTCCGCTTTCGACCTCTAGATCATCTTCATTTGGTTCAATTCCAAGCAAATGGTATATTTAGAATTTATTCGGGAATTTTTGTTGCAAAAATAATGATAAATCTCAAAGTATACATACGTCGTGGACACATCCAGGTTGATTCATGCACGTGAAATTTTCTTGAGTATAAATACAATTAATAATAATTCAATTGATTATTAATTATTTCTTACATTCTGTGTGCGGCAACCCGACGTGCAATATTGTGCTTCGGGTTGCATCTTAGCCATTCTGCTCGCGAAGTCCGCTAGGGACAGCAGGTGAATTTTTTTGGTGTTTTGTGTATTTTTAAAGTTTTTTGGACCTTCTGTCACTCACTTCGAAAGGTTGATTTATTGGAATAATCGACAAGGATAAGATTTTTATCGCATAAAAATTTGAAAACTGAGAGGTGGGTACACATGGGTACCCTGGGTGTGCGGACAACGTGGGTAAAGTTGAGTGTGCGCACAAGGATTATGTAATTTCTCAAACCTTTAATTTTACATTCATTGGCACTGCCATCAAGTGAGTTTTCATTTATGATGGGAATTGCAAGGCATTAACCAGAAGACATTTGAAACTCTGGCTTAGTTTTTGTTACTAGTACTTTGCACTCTTAAAAATTCTAAGCTTCTAACAGTCTTGTAAGATTTAAAAAAAGGAAGGAAGTTGAGTGAAATTCCCAGGGATAAATTACACACGCGCAAATATCATTTTTTTAAACTTATAAAAAAAAAGGTTTGTTTTTAGCACACCTAATTTGGGACAGATAAGACCTTTCTGATTAGACAGTTTAGACAGAGATAGGTTTGGGCTAGATTCAACATTAGGCCGCTATTAAACTTTTCCAGACTGTCAGTACTGTGTTATTAACATTTCGAAACATTTCTTAACTGGAAAACCCTGAATGATGAAGATGTTTGCTTTAATGGATTGGCTTCACTTTAAAAAAATGGACTTGCATCAAATGATGCTGGAAATTAAAGAATAATTGTATACCATGCACAATTGATACTACTTACGGAAGAGGCGATGATCTCACAAGAATCGAGACTTTTTCGTAATTTGCGATGCGGAAACTTACACGCTTGAGTACACGCCTTGATCAAATCGGAGTTACGGAACGAGATACTGACCACAAGACAAATATCTGCGTTTGTGCCGCACCTGGACGAGTTTCGTTTGCCTGTCGCAAAAAACAACCAAAAATTACTGAAGTTTCTTTCAAATGTTGTTGCAAATTTAAGAATAACAAGAATCGAGACCTTTTTTTCGTAATTTGCTACGCGGAAGCTTAAACGCGCGAACGCATGCCTTGGAAAAGCCGAGGTAAGGAACCAGATACTGGCCATGAGACCAATATCTGTGTTTGTGTTGCACCTAGTCGAGAGTTTCGCTTGCCTTTCGCAAAAAATATGAATCTTTTAAGATGGGTGAACGTGTAAGATCACAAAAATACAAGAAGTGTGATATTCATTCACGGTCTCATAACCACCAAACGATTGTCGACAACTGCTCAACTGTCATGTAGTATGTAGATAGCCTCATAGTGCGTGGTGGTGATATGATGAAGTTTTTCATAACACACGGTTTTAATTCCAAGACAAATGGCGAAAAAAGAATTTAATTTTATCATATAGCACGTTTCCGTAAAAAGAACTGCAACCTAAAGGTTTGAATACCAAGCGTGTTTTTCTTGATTTTTTATCTGGGGTGTCGTATAACTATTTATCGATAAAAAATAGTCTTCGCCAGAGTCGTGTTTGAAAAGTATTAATTTTCGAGAAAAGCTGGGTATTTCGACAAAAAATGGGATTTTTAAAAACGGCTACGGTGAAGATGTTTTTTTTGTATCGAAAAATAGTTGTAAGACATCTCAGATACCAAATCAAAATAAACATTTCTGGTGTTCGCACCTTTGGGTTAAAGTAATTTCAACGGAACCGTGATAGGGGTTCTACCCTTCATTTTAAGTAATGTTACAAGATGTTACTTATCCTAAAATAATTTCTCATATGAATAGATGCGATATAATATCAATGGAGTATTTTAGCTTGACGGCACGATCATGATACGATAGGTGGAAATGTCAGGAAGGTTAGCATAATTAGTACATGTTGACATGTGAATGTGTACAATTGTTTGAAAAAAATATTTTAAACGTAAAAGATATAAATTTATGAATAGTAATATTTTGTAAGTGTAGAATGCATTTGCGCAATTATGTTTCATCTTCTTGTCGGTTGACCAACTTTCAGTTTCACGACATAAAATAAAAATATTGTCGAAACTGAAAAGTTTTCATTCGACAAAAAAATAAAAAATAATTGCGGAAATGCATTCTATACTTAAAAAATACATAATTCTTTGAAATTAATGTCTCTAATACCCTTATATATTTATTGAATTGAATAGATAAAAAAAGTTTTCCTGTGACGGTCGCGAAATATTTGACGCGACAAATTTAGAATTTAAAGTTATAATTGAAATTTGGGGTTATTTTCCACTAAGAGAATATCTCCACTTGTCCTGGGCTCCGACTTGGCAAATCCCACGATGATCAAAGATGTTTGAGTACAACGATGAAGGTTTTTTATACTGATTGAAGATTTTAAATATAATAAAAATAAATGGAATTAATTTGAGCTGATAATTAAGGGGAAAAGTCAATGGTTTCCGAGTAAAATTATATATTCTGAATGTTTTCTTGATTTAAATCTTCTAAGTCCGAATTAACACAAAATGAAAATGAAGAGACCAGAGACAAAGAATCCGCGTCGTGAGTCAGTAAATCTTACTTTCAATCATGCTCACACGTAATATTTGATTGAAAAATATTAATTTATAAAGAGTACATAGAAAATGATACATTTTATAAAATCAGGATATTGTAACAATGGTTCTGAACAAAGAATATTGTTCAATTTATCGAAAGATTGATGGAAATCAAATGTCCAATTAAAAGCAACTACCTTTTTTAAAAGATTATTTGACATCATGTCCATTCCTGAATTTCCTCCTTCAACCTCCTTCCAAAATATAACGTACTTTCACGTTTAGAATATTCTTTACAAAAAGTCGTATGCATTCACATGTACTCTTGTTCCAACCACGCTAACCTTCCTGACAATCCTACCTAACATACCATGATCGTGACGTCACACTAAAATACTCAATAAAAATTAATAGTTTTGGGAGGGATCTCAAAAGTTAATAGAATAGGCGGGATTTTGGATTATCGAGAGATGGGTAGTGGGTGGTCATACCCCGAAGTTGAGGTAAACAGAAGCTTTAGGTACAAGACGCTGATTGCGTCGTGGTTGCGCAAAGGGGGTTCTGAAGGTTCGAGGGTCAACTTGTCGGGTTGACCGGTGCACAAGATCTAGGTAGTCGGTGGTGCGAATTTGGGGACCAGACCCTGGTTTGGGTCGTCTTTCTACACCTTGTCCTGGGTGGTATGAGCCTAGGGGGAGGGGGCTTATATTTTAATTATAATTAACATTTGGCGGTTTTAAATTCAAGGCATAATGAAATACGTATGTGCCCGAATTTGGTGAGCGGGATAGTCTCTGGAATCATTTCGTGTAAATTTAACTTCAAGATCTCTTCAGTCCGTATTATATCCATATCTACAAAAAAAATACTTCAGAAGATTAATTCTTCTCATTCAACATAATGTTTCACGGTGGATCCGAGATCTTTTCCTGCTTGGTCAGTGTAGATTATCACCCCCCGAAATTCTTAGACTTGACACGGGACAATAAGGAAATCTTATTGACAATAAGATACCGCGGCGTTTAACCATATGGATGTATTTTCTATATTAAATCATCCCAAATATGGAAAAGGGGCGCTCAAATTGACAAATTTTCGTATTTCCTGGCGCCTCTACATAATGACGAACTCCTTGATGGCGAGTTAATCTTTATATATATATATATATATATATAACTTAGTTATTTATAATATCCACTCAAAAATATCTTCAGTTCATATTATATCGATCAGAACAAAAAAAAATCTTTTATTTCTACATTATCTGTGGAATAAATTAATATATTATTAAATTACTTATAATGTTCAATCAAAAATATCTTCAGTTCATATTATATCGATCAGAACAAAAAAAAACTTTTTATATCCATATTGTCTATGGAATAAATTATTTATCATCTGCACTCCAAAATATCTTCAGTTCATATTATATCGATCAGAACAAAAAAAAATATTTTTATTTTCATAATATCTGTGGAACAAAGTAATATATGGATTGCATCCAAAAATTTTTATGAATGTAATTTTGATCCTAATCCTACAAATTCAGTCATAATTTTTCCACAGCATTGGTTGTAATAAGCATGGGGCATAGTGTTCTATGTGAATCCAAAAAGTTCTATAGAATATATCTCATCCACAAAGATAACCAAATCTCTGTGCTCGGTTGTAATCAACATGGGGCAATCTTATGGACATAGAACTATGGATATGATGGATTGCTGATACAACATCCTGAACACCTTTAATTGCTGTTCCAGTTTCCCTACTGATCCCCCCATAGAGGTTTTCGTGAATAGTGTATTACTTAGATCCTTGTTCACGAAAAATTAGCATCCCGCTCATCTGGTTCTTATTAATTTTATTAATCTAAAGTACGGATATCCCAATTTAAGGGAGCCGTAAGCACTCCTTGTTGGGCATAATTCATAAGTATAGGCTTTTTTTCACGGAGCGCATTGTCATATATATTCCAATCGGAAAATTAAATGAGAAAACAGCATTCCTCCTCGGATCGTCAAAGAAGAGTAAGAGTAACCGTCGGTTCGGGGAATAATTTTTATCTCGGTTGTCTGTTTTCCAATAAATTTCACTCTAAAGCTACTTTCAGTCCTTATTATATCGATTGACACACAAAATACTTTTTCTTTTATTACTTACCAAATTCATATTAGAATAGAATTACGGTTGTGTGGGGTTGTGAATTCAGTTTTATTCTGATTGGTTATGCAGGTTAACCAATCAGAAATCATTGGAAGGATAAATAAGATGAAAAGTTGAAATCATGCGAAAACCTTCGTTAGGAATATTCCAAGTTGCACCAGAAACTTTTGTTACAAAAGTAGTAGTAATAGGTTTGACATGATTATCAGACAAACACGACATTCGAGATTGATTAGCACGCTTATACATTTTTTTCATTTTTCGATACTTCGTCTTCGTTAATTTCGATAAATTTCCGCGGTACGGCTTTGCGTTTCACGCGATAAATACGGTTTAACATGTTTCGTCGGAGACATCCAGAATTCACTCGAGGCACTAACTAAAATAAGACAAGATATTAACGCAGGATCAGAAACCTCATTATCATTCGATACAAAAATAATAGGACTCGAAAAATTGATCATTTTGACACATAAGCCCTTAACAGGATCAGAAAAAGGTCTACCTTCAAGCAAACACTTAAGCATTGACGTTGGATAAAAGTCATACTTAAACTCTCCAAATAGAACCAATTTATGAAAAATAATATCAAAGTCTTGCATAAAAAACTTATCAACTCCAGGATGAAATAAATACTTCATATTACAGCGACCAATAAGAGATTCAATAAAAGAACTTTTACCAGTCGCAGTAGGACCATACAAATACAACTGTTTAGTACGCAACTTTGATACTGAAATTCTCATATTCCACCATACAGCAACTTCGTATATCCAATTTTCATAAGCCATTTCACATTGGCGAAATTGTGAAAAAGGAACAACAAAAGTCTTGTTATAATCACGAAAATACTTCTCCAAATAACGATAACAAAACCGATAACAACAAAGGGATCTATACAATTAAAAACAGTTGTATCACGAGCCCGACAATAAACTTGATAATTAAAATTTAAATCAGAAACTTTAACATTCGTAAAAAGATGAACATCTTTCGAAATATAAATCAAACAAGACTTTTTAGAACGACATGCTTGAACGTCAAGACCAGTTTCAGAAAATGAAACAACAATAGTTTCACGCAAGTCATTTACCAATATAGGTACAGAACATTCTAAAAAAGCATGTATATTTCTAAAAGCATAATTTATGCTGGAGGGAACCTTAATTGTTTTTTTATATTTTTCGCGGGATCGTTGAACCTTACCTCTGAAGAGGTGCTGTTGCTGCCATGGTAACCGTTGATTATTAAGGTTTATAAATGACTTGTTAACTAAATAACTTGTTAACTGGTAAAATTAGGCAAGCAATCAGGATGCATGAATAAACTAAAGACCTTTTTGCTGATGACATCTTCTCGTATGAATATTTGACTAACTCTAAACGTTGTATCCACAGTGAATTTCCATTCGGACTTGTCCAGGGCGGCTAGACAGGCCCAGCATCCGCGGCACTTGCGAAGAAAAACGGAAGAAGTGTGACGTCTGGAATTATTTTAAATATTTTAACTTGCGTCACTTACCCAATTCCTACAAGATAACACCCTGCATTTCAAACAATTTAATACGTTTATGAAACTTTTCTTTCAGTTCTATTTAATTCAATCACTTGAACCTTTCTCTCTAGTAAAAATTATATCAATGAAAAACTTAACGATATAATTTGGAAAAGGGGGTGGGTTTCGTAAAAGAAAGGAACCGTGAGGCCACAATTGTTAGTTAACAATCGAAGATTAAAAAAGAACCTTATTTAAAAGCCATCAAAAAAAGGAATGAAAGAAAGGAGCACTACATGTCAAGTCGGTAAATAACCTCAAAAATCTATTTACAACTACCTATAATCTTACCACTTTAATTTTGAAACCCAGCAGTCAAAATTCACAAATAGTTAAAAATTTCGGAGAAGGGCTATCTTTAATCTCGTTAATAGTCCCTTAGCCTCAGCACGCATAAAACCGGAAAACACTCGCGGCATTTATAAAGGAGGTCGGCGGGACTCTAGGGTCGGAACACGTGGCAGATCTTTCTTATCTTACAAAATTCTATTTAAGCAAATGCCCGTACGACCATTGAGTTCGCCAGAAAACAAAAGTTCATACCTGAGCTCAATTTGACTCGTCGTTCGAACTCAGTATTTTCAAATATTTCGAAAAGATATTGTTCAGAACTACTTCTTCAGAAGAGGACATTTTTGCAACGAAGACGAGCAAGAGTGCCGGGTCAAAATGTCTACGGAAATACATGAGGACGAAATTCAAGGATCAAAGTCATTGCCCAATAAGCGTCGTTGCCGAGATCACGTGGGTAGGTATCGCAAGCTAAGCGAGTTCGCAGACTCGTAAATATTCGGAATTGCACGCCGGTTTATAGTTAAATTTACCTAAAAAAGACCTTCTGAATACATGTGGCCGTCCGAAATTATACATAAATATCAGAGAAAATTCTGCCTAACTGGTCGAGGGAAGTTAAAATCGCGTTAGAATTCAGTACTTACCTAAGGTTGCTTTGACTTCCACAGCGTAATAATTATTGCTGTGCCCCCTTCATTTGGCTTTGTAAGAATTTCTAGTCTTGTCATTCCTCACATGACTAGCTGGAACGACTTCATATTTTTGGTCTTCTGTATAAAGAATCGGTTCTTATTGCGAATTGCCGGGATGTATTTTGCTAATAATATTATTTTTCTCTTATTTTTGTGGATATAATGCGGAGTAACGAGTTTCAACATTTAATCTTTTACTGACTGTGCGTATAAGCATTTAAGTGAACCCTAACATGGTGATGTTTTGGGGCCTTGTCCGTATCAGGCCTCCTGCAAAATAAGTCGTACAAGATCCGCATCTCGATCATTTCTCAATGCGGTATGTGGACGGTACCCCTTTCGCTTATCTGTTGAATATTTGCAGATGCTCGTGTGCGCTGTTACCTCTTCATCTCTCCTCTCTTGCCCATCTCGTATGCATCTGAACGAGGTGGATTTTTATCTAAAATTATGGAAACCGCCAATGATATCATATATTTAAAAAATTTGCCACCTGGGCTACCACTAGGTGTTCAGTAGCAATTACTTCAACTTTAGATCTATAAGAGATCTAAGTTCCAAACATGACTACTGTCAATGTCATGTAGGTATTCTGCAATGCTTTTCAAAGTAACTGCATCGGGAACAATGAAACAATTGTCACTAGCTAGCCCTTCTTTCCTTACTTCTTAAAGCAACTGTAAGGATTGTGTGTGACCTCAATTGCTAACTGCTCGGGGAAAAATGCGAATTTAGGAACAAGTTTTGAGGACCGGACATTTAAAAGTGAATCGCCAACATCCAGGATTGTGTTCAGAAATTCAGGACTGAGAACTGTAATATAGGAATCGGGATCCACGATGAATATTTTGAGTCTCTTTCCCGACTGATTCTGGACTGATACTTTGATACTCTTCTAGCAAAATTCATCCTGGATCCGATTTGCCCGAAATACAGGACTCAGTCGCTATTTTTCGAACTCCATTTTTCTCCATGTGTATTACAGTTGATGTTTGTGTGGCTGGAACACGGTGTTCAGTTGTATATTCCATGTCAAAGTATTGTATTTTCCTGCAGAAGTCTGCGAATGCTGTCCTTTGATATCTGAGGCTGCTGCTTGTTCAATGATCCAATAAAGTGGACCAGTCCATTAATTTTTCACAAGTCTTTCTCTCCTGATGTTAATGCAGAGTGTGCTTGTTTGGCTTTGACTTCAAAAAGTCTTAGCTCCTCTCTAATAGTAATTTTATCAAGGATGTTTCCGATCGGTCTCAGGCTAGCTATACATTCGCTGCCAAACTCGAGATTTTTGCAAAAAGGATAATTGTGATGAATGGAAATTGTTCACTATGTGATAAGGACAGCATTTTTTTTCTTATTTTTGTCGATATAATACGGGCTGATGATTGTCAATATGTAATCTATTACCGGCGGTGTGTATAGTCATGTAAATAAAAAATTAAAACGTAATTTGGGAACGAGACCCTGGCGTGGGTTCTCTCACCACTCCTTGTCCTGGCCCTCAGGGTAGAATGAATGCGGTTAGCTTGATAACTTTGTTGTAGTAATAAGTTTTATAAATATGTATTTTTATACGATTTACAAAAAGTACAATTTTCGCGTCTTTCATTTCCTTCGAAATGTCAGTGTTTAAAATACATGTTATTTCACCAAATACAAGTTCAAAATGTGAATTTACAAACTCCGGCGACAATTTGGTCTATAGTTATTGCTTAAAGTACTCGAATTTAACATTCACTATTTGATGTACAAATTCATTGGATGGCCTGTGTGTTTTCTATGCCAAAATATATGCACTCCTGTGTGCGAATTCATAATTTTACTTCATTTTGCATTGTTTCTAACCAGCGACATCGAAATATAGATTAGATTCCTAATTCAACCAGATTTGATTTATGACGTAGTCGTGGCGGGCCTGGAGGAATTCGTGAAGCCTATAGAAGTTAGTCCAGCAACAGAGGCTTTCTTTTTATTTCACGTACAATTCTCTCGGATCTTTGTCCATCAAATCCTAAACTTTTCCAAATTTGATGGTTCAACCGGATTTTTCTTCCGATAAGAATTGTACGCGAAAACCCCGATGTTGAACTCGATCAACATACTTCTTTGTCAAAATAATTTAACCATGCTTTTTCAGTTGATCGTGTGGGATCAATGACATCGAGTGAAGTATAAGACTGTAAGGTGTTCGAATAACTTAACCTAAGTGGTGGGAGGCGTGTTCGCGCAATATTTTTAGCAACATTGCGTTAGAACCTAACAGTGAACGTTCTTTCTCATTTCACGAATATTGACCAAATATACTTAAGAAATTGCTTGTTTTATTTTATGCAGGGAAAACATTCATTTTTTAAATCTTATTGTGTTGGCCAATATTTAAAAAAAAAACCTATAATTTTTTCGCATTTCTACTAATACTGCAACACCCCCCATTTCCGCGACGCCCTTGGAAGTAGTCACGTATCGTACGAATCGAACTTCATCTTTAGATTTTTCATAGGGTAATTCGGCATTCAAGTCTTCAATGTGCCAAACTTTGGCCTTATTGTTTCTTATATTCTTATACATACGATTGTCTTAAAAAAAACAGCCTGTGGTAATAGTCCAGCAACTGAGGCTTGTTTTTTTATTTCTCGTACAATTCTCTGATCCTTGTCCAACAAATCCAAAACTTTTCCAGATTGCATGTAAATGCTTCATTCAAAAATATCATCAGTACATATTATATCGATGAAAAGAAGAAAAAATATTTTTCCTCTTCAAAGGAGAATAATTTTCATGCCAGGTTACCTGGTTTCCTACTTAACATTCCTTTTTTTTAATCTGTTATGCTGACCCTATTAAAAAACCTCTTATCTGATTTTTTCGCATTTCTAATAATACTGAAACACTCCCCAGTTTTGGGACGCCCCTTGTCCATCAAACCCGAAACGTTTCCAGATTTCATTCAAAAATATCATCAGTACATATTATATCGATGAAAACAAGAAAAAATATTTGTCCTCTTAAATGGAGAATAATTTTCATTCCAGTTTACCTGGTTTCCTATTTACTATCTCATTCTTGTTTTCTTTTTTCAACTCATCAGTAGGTGATAACTTAGAGAGTCGATCAAGAATATCAGACATTGCTTTAAAAAAAAACCCTATTCAGCAATTAAGTTTTTTTTTTTTAATTTTTATACAATTCTCTCGGATCCTTGTCCATTAAATCCGAAACTTTCCAAATTTCATGTAAATCCTTCATTCAAAAATATCATCAGTACATATTATATCGATGAAAACAAGAAAAAATATTTGTCCTTCTATTAAATGGAGAATAATTTTATTCCAGGTTACCTTATTTCTTATTTACTTAACATTCATTTTTTTAAATATATTATGTTGACCCTATTAAAAAAAAACGTTATTGGATTTTTTCGCATTTCTAATGTTGGAGGCGCTGAACTATCTCATTCTTGATGTCTTTTTTCAACTCATCAGTATGTGATAAGATGGAGAGCCAATCAAGAATATCAAACATTGCTTTAAAACACACCCTATTCAGCAATTGAGGCTTTTTTTAATTCTTATACAATTATCTCGTATCCTTGTCCATTAAATCCGAAACTTTTTGGTTTCCTATACTACAGACCACATTATATCAATAAAAACAAGAAAAAAATTGTCCGCCTTACGTAAGGAATCATTTTCATCCTGTTTATCATCTTAATTTCACTTAAACATATCTTGAAAAATTGCAACTCCTGATTCTGTCTTCGATTCCGATGAATTAATAGACACAAATTCCTCCAGGCTCAATTCCCGAATCGATGCGTTTTTTCCTATCACAACAGTTGGAACCTAATCTTTGTAATTTTTTTATACCAGCACAAATCCAGGTGCGGAGGGATTCAAATATATCTAAGATTGAATGTAGACTGACATATCTCGAAATAAATTTTGAAGGATAATTTCCGAGGCAATTTTATACGTTCATACATTTCCGAAGATGCGTGATAAAGATTGCTTTATCGACGAAATACAAAAAAAAAATATTTCTCTTATTGAATATAAAGAATCATTTTCATTTCAGGTTATCTGGTTTCTTATAAAATTCAACCAAAAATAATCTGAATTATATCCATATGACTGAAACCCTCACATCCGAATAAGAGCACACTGTCATTTTATCACTGAATAGCCATGTAATGGATTACTCAAATATGCTGAAATACCGAGAAAAAAAGAAAGACTAGTTCGCAGAAGCGGATTAATAACGATGTTGCGAAATTCGAAGATGCCATCATGAGGCGTGGGAGTACGCACGTCTGTCGGTTAAAGCTGCCATATGTAGTTATATTTTAGACCTTGAAAAGAATCTCGAGGTTAAAATTGTTGTAGGGAATTTTTGATTTGATTTCTAGTAAACCTAATTAAAAAGTGGGTTCTGCATGAACTTAAAATATTGTATTTAGACATATCTAATACTTAATACATAATTTCCTCTCGCTTGAAGCTCTTGAGGGTAAAATCCAGTTCAGAAATTTGTTGTGTGGGTCAACCATTATTCTTGCAGCAAATCGATTCATCTAAAGTTTAGATCTGAAGTTTCCATTTTTGCGAATACATTTTTGATGTGATTTCTAGTAAACCTAAATAAAAAGAAGGTTCTGTGCGATCTCAAAATAACTATTTGGGTACATCGTGTACCGACTTTCCAGGCTCTGTGGGCACTTTGCTCTTAACTAAACTTAATTTTAATTTCTCTTCTAGAAAGTCCCTAGCTCAGATGTAGAAGGATTTGTGGTGGCAAGAAAACTTCATGACACGGCATTTAGAAATAAGAAAGAGTAGAGTACTTGGACTTAAGATTTGTGAGAATCTTAACCAGTCCTGTGTGTGATTTCAACAAGATGTTATCATAATTTCCTCCTCTGGCTATGAAGATCTTCGAAATCATTGCCTGATCTCCCAGAACACTTGCTCTCTTGGAGTACTTCTTATCCCCTCCCAGAACGATGTCACCACTGCGTCCTGGTGCTTTCATGTACTTCCTATGTGCAAGAATCATGATGAAGTAAGTCAGCTTAGGATCAAACCCCTGATAAGCCATGACATCCGCATAGGTTTCTAATTTTTCAAAGAAGGTTAAATCGCCTCCTTGAAGGAAAGCCCTTACCAAGTCTGTGACCTCTTCGATTTTGAGTTCTATAGCAGAAGCAAATTCCTTTGCAGTGTCCTTAAAGTCAGTAGGGACATCTGTCAAAGCATTATCAATTTCCACTCGTTCCATTCTCTTCACTGACGTATCTGCTTTGGAAGCCATTATAATCTTCTAGCTGGTTCTTGTACCTTTCTAGACTCCAAGTGTATCGTTTATTAAAGCTGATCTCAGATGCTGAGGGCTTAAGTCTTATTCCTGATTCAGAGATTTCTTTTTTGACTCTCTTCTCTAATGAAGGCGCTGGAGTATCCTATGGCGGTTTTGGAATATCCAATACGATAACAGATTCTTGTAATCGGAACTCCTACTGCAAAGCCGCTAACAGCTGAGATTATCGCAATTTCAATTTCTTTTGTTTTTAACATAGGTATGCCCGTCTTTGTGCCAAATAATCAATAAGAAAGCCATTCACGCAATAACCCGAGTTTTCCCAACTATTTTGGTTAATTGCAGGAAATAAATCACTGAATATAATATTCGTAATTTGATTTCCAGTAAACCAAATTTGAAAATGCTTTAAAGCAGGCGGTTCTGAACGAATGCGCACAATATACAAGAGAAAATAAAATGTGCAGAGGTATTAGGCTATTTCACAGTCACTACCAGCGCTACCGTTGATAACTACAATGCGTACCCAGCAAAAGAATGAGGTTTGTGTTGTGAAAACCGGAAAGCTTGAGAACCTACATTTTTTCTGATGAAAGTCAACGATCAATGCCTTTTTCTATGATTTTTTCGCAAAGTTAGTGATTTTGAAATAGCCAAATATTACATTTGAGGTTGAGGCACACCGTTCCTGCTATATTAGTTTTCGGGCATACTTAAATCTGTTGCTGGCTGGCTTTAGAGATCATCTTGGACAGGTTTCTCCAGGGAGGAGAAAAGGGTATAGCCGGGTAAGCATGCAAAAACAGCCCCCAAAGAGAATCAATTGTTCATTCAGCCATTTGAAAGCATACAATCAAAAAAAAAATTTACCAAAATTTCAAACTGTTAGTCGCCATATTGGATGAGTGGGGGGCGTCCATTTTCGTTCTTTTTCTCTGTTTCTATCGTTAGAAAAAATCTGGAAAAATTCACAGAACCTGTTTCAATCATTCTCAGCGGGCATGATTTTTTCGACGAAAATTTGGCGGGAAATTGAAACTCAACAAAAATTTAAACTTTTTTTTTAAATTTTGGTGTGTGACAAAACTCAAGTACTATCTTAAGTTTTTTACCGCAGAATAGTCACCCAAAGAGCTATTATTGTGAATTTTTTCAGATTTTTAATTTTCGATTCGGCGATATTTGTAAGACGTTTGATTAAAAGGACTCTTGATATTTCTATTTATTCCTTGGTCAGAATCCTTAATTCAAGAAGTAAGGATACAGCATTTATTATATTTAGAGATCTTCTGCACAGATTTCGAAACGTCCTAGCAGACATTTTAGTCCCAGTTCCTAACAAATCTGTCGTGATTTGTAGAGCTTGCGATGGACTCAGAAAAGTTAATCTGATGACAGCATGAGTTCTTATGCAGAAGCTTATTGCTTTCATTGCTGCTGAAATGACCGGGCCAAACAGAATGTTACTCTGTCGTTTCCACCACAACTAATCTCTACTCCGCTGTAAGAGTTCTGGGACGTGGCTACGCTCGTGTCACAGATTCGGGACTTCAAAACCGGAGTGACTTACTAACAGGTTCCTTCTGGGGTGAATGTGTTTAGAAATTATTCTATTTTTAATACACCCACTTATGAACCTCACGATGAAAAAGAATTTGCTTTACATTTTGAACCCAGAATGATATGAGAAATATTTGTTACAGAAAAAGATTGATTTATTAATTATTAAATAATGAATCACATTTAAAGTATTAACCGAGAAAAGCATGGCATGTTGTAAAACCTATATTTATACAAATATACACCATGACCTATTTTGGCTTTTTAAATTGCTGGTAGACAAATTTAAATGGTGTTTTTTGTCCATTCATAAATTTTCAAATACAATTAAGACATGTGAAAAAAGAAAAAATGTGAACAAGGAAAAGATGTGTACTACAAATATACATCATATTGTTATATTTTAATGTCAAAATATAATTATATATGATGAATAAATATATGTCTTCTACATGGCATGCTGTTTTCTATTTATACACATAATATGATCAATATTAATAATTTATAAATTATATTATTCTTGATAAATAGTTCATAAATTATATTTAGTCAAAAAGTGCATGCAGTGAATATACAAGATCTTTAACGTCCGAGAACTCAATATAGGAAAAGAATAAAACAAAATTGTTTTTCAACTCTATCGGACCAGTTTATTTTGTGTTAAAAAATCCCAACGTTTCAGAAACATACTGTTTCCATCTTCAGGGGAATCATTTTACAAGAATAATGGATTAGTTACGAAATGTCAGAGTCAATGCAGTAAGTAAATGTAGTGAATTATTCAAATGAATTTAGCTCAGTCGTTGGATTATACATGGTTCATTGTCTTATTGACTCATTCCTTTCCTCTTTCGGCTTCTTGTAATTGCTGGACTTTTTGGAGGAATTATTTCTAATCTTTTAGGAATTTTTTGGTTTGCACTGTAGCGGTTGTTATAGCTGTAAAAAATATGTTTGCAAAATGTATTAAAAAGTCATCATACTTTCAATAATTATTAGAAGTTTTAGAAGTCATCTTCTTTTCAGCACAAGTAACAACCCTATTGCCGCAGATTTCAAATGATGCCTTTTTTTTCTCTATTTTTTCGATAACAGTCTTTCTTACGTTTCCTGAAAAATACTCGTTTCCCTTGTATTTATGATTTTGTACAGACAAAAGGAACTTTTCTGATGCATGGTCTACACACGTGAATACGAATGTCGTCGAAGAAATATGAACGGTTCCCTTTGGAACGTAATTGCATCCATTTCCTATTAGAATAACTAGATGGATTTTTGCAATTTTTTGGCTCATGTGCTAATACTTTTCTTTGGAAATGACATAGGCACAATTGTCTTCTCTGTAAGGGATCGTTAGCGGATAAATTAAGCACGCTTACATATATTAATATATATTTATTTAAAATATCGAACGAATCGTGGTGTAATACTCAACGCAGCTCCAAGGAGCTTCTGGTTAAGAGGACGCGGTGGTAGTCGAGACTTTAGTAGCGACATCTTATTTATCAGTGAAATATTTTATATTCTTTTTTTGCAACTTTCTCATCTTTGGGCAGGATTTTTGAAGGAATGGAAATTTTAGTGTAGCGTTTTGTAAATTGGCCAAACCTTTTTTATGCTTTTTTTTATTTTTCCAGTGGAATGACGGTTTTGATGTACTAGTCTTCATTTATAGTGATGCTTATTAAAAAAAACAAGCTTTCGCTCGAAGACCTCAGGCCTCTTTAGGAATACAGTTCTTAGAATAAAACATTGCTTCATGAGAAGTTAATTTTTTTTTAATGGAAACATTATTGGAGTTTATGTTAAAATGATGATACAAAAAATGATGTTAAAGAGATGTTAGAATTTTGTATAACATGTTTGTGTAAAATAATACTCTTCTGGGTGAAGGAATTTAGTAGTAGCTTGTTTTCGCTTGGTCTTGGTGCTAGAAGCAGCTTTGGCTTATTTTTTTGAATCATATCCAGTCACTGTCCAACGCATTTGATATTTTAGAAAAAGAGACCAAATAAATTAAATATTCATGATTTGTATCTCCAGTAAACTTTAGAAAAGAAAGTTTGTCTATCCAAGTTAACGTCTCGAAAATCAGAATTCATGAGGGATTCCGTTCTTCAAAAATGTCTTAAATGAATCTTCATTCCTTATAACTGGATTTAATTGTAACAGTCCCACAAGATGGATAGCTAATAAACTTAACTCATATTGTTTCTACTATATAAGTTATTGCAATAAAAAATGTTATTCGATTTATTTTGATAGAAGCATTTTCCTTTAAAATTTTCCACTCCGGGATCCATCGAGAGCCCAAACATTTTTGAAAATTTTCCCCTTATTTTAGGCTTAAATTGATTCTTACATAAAAAAATTGTTTATCAAAGCCATTATTAGTTCTTGAACACCAGTAAATTAACTCGTTTTGTTCGTATTGTATCCATTACTGCATAAAAAAATTTGAAGATTTGTTTCTATAAAGTTTACCTTAATTCTTTCTTCACTTGATTTCTAGCAAACAAAGCGAAAAAGTTATTTTTATTCAATTTCTTATTAATTCGATTTTTAGTAAAATTTACTTTCCTTAATTTCCTAAATTAATCATTCAAACTGATGAGTTCTTGAAATTGATCCAGATGATTGAAGAGTGGTAATCTTTTTTTTTCGTAGTACTGAACACAATATAAATGTTAACAATTTCGAACTAATAAAAATAACCTTAAACGCAGCAGCAATGTTTCTTTGTGATTCGTTGAAAATGGGACTTACCTATTAAATTTTTTCCCCGTTTTCCGCCAGATCTAAAAGGAAAACAGATCTGTAGGGGTGCGAATTTTGGCGAAGAGAAAATGACACATGAATCCAATTGACCGTATCGTTACTGGGAAGATAATTGCTTAAAGGCCATGTGACGAATGTGTGACGTGACCGGCTTCCTACCTTACCGACACTTTTATTATTTGTAAACGTATTTTCGCACGAATATCCACATCGAGTTGAAAATTTGAGATAATAAATAAGAAGCACTAAGAAGCGCGGCTCTGGTCCTAAATTTGTATAATTATGAAAAAAGCAAAAACAAATTATTTACAAAAAAATCTTTTTATATCATTATAAAAATTTAGGACCAGAGCCGCGTTTCTTAGTGCTTCTTATTTATTATCCCAAATTTTTAATTCGATATGGCTATTCGTGTGAAAATAAGTTTACAAATAAAAAAAGTGTCTGTAAGGTAGGAAGCCGGTGACGTGACCCACTCGTCACATGGCCTTAAGGATGGTAGATACTAGCATGTTCCTCGTAGCCTTGTTCACGCTCATGGTGGAGCATCGTTGCGCTTTCGCACCGCAGGTGAAGCTTAGGTTTCTGTGTTGCTTCTGGGGCGCCGGTGGTGTAATTTAATTTGATCCTCGTTTTTGCAGGGCGTTCATTAGAAAAATTAAAAAAAAAAAGTTAATTGTGTGTTTGTCTACTGGCCTGATTTATTGATTTAAAAAGTAAAATAAAGTTTCGCCCGTCGACGCCGGACCTCATCAGTTAATAAACTTAAAATTAGATAGAGTAACAATGGAATACAGTATGCATAGTTCGAGTATTCGTATATTTTTCGTAATATTTTTAAAAGTTTTTTAAGTTGGTAAAATGATTCTAAACAAACAAATTTTTGAGTTAGTAAAAACATTTAAGATGGATTATACGCGAAGTTTCTACCCATGGTCTCGGTTTGGTAATTTTTTAAATAATAAAACATTTTATATGTGGGCCAGCGCCATGTGTACTTCCTCCGGAATCATGGGCATACTCACTTTATTAGAATAACTAAAATAATAATAAGTCTAACTTAACCGAAGCGAGATTTGAGGATAAGCTGAAAGCGAGATATGTACGAATTATATTTAAAAGCAGGTTTATCAAATTTTTTACTACAATTGTTGAGATGAACCAGAATTTCCAACATTTTCTAGTGGGCTTACCAAATTGATTGGCTGTGTAGAAATTTGAGCATTCACTAAAGGACTATTTGCGATTCTTGGTATGTACGTCGTTTGATGTTTTACAACATCAATTGTGTTCAGCAAATTCGCGATGGGAGCGAATTGAATTCCCGTTTGTCCTAATCTTTGAATTACTTCAAAAGGGACTTCTAGATTCCTAAAGAATATATGACGCAGATCACGTGGGCACTGGTTCTCCATTGCTGATCGATGTTCTTAATGTCAGGATAATTAGTTGAAGTTGATTCTGAAACCGCCGGCTTACTGCTAGTGATCTCTTCAAAACTGGAATCAATTTAACGTATGGTTTATTTGTAGCGACGTCCGAGTCTTGAATAATCTAAAGGATTATTCATGTGCATTCAGGCTTCTTGCAGCAGAAAAGGGTTTCAAAATTACTAAATAATAAAGATCTTTTTAGTTTTGATCCTTGGTCTTGCAAGTAAATGCCTGTTTAATAAAGAAGTCCTTATTTTTAAAACGTCAATGCATTTCACCATGTATCATGGCCTCTTCAGGACAAAATTGACGTTTCTAATATTATAAAGTTGTTTTTATAAACATTTTCTTAAGAAATGAAGATTTTACTGTCGAAGGTTGGAATTGTTAAATGAAAAATTTTGGAACCAAATTTGAAAAAACCTTTTTCAATTAAATAAAAAGTGTTGAGGAGTTCGCTCATATTTTTTATTGAAGAGAGTGGTGATAGAATGTTGAAAAAAATATTTTCAAATGTTATAAACAGCAGAGCCATATGATTGTGGCCTGCTCAAAAAATTTAGATTAGGAACCGATATATACTGATATATTTTACGAGGTCTAAAATACAAAAACAAAAAATTACTAATTAATGTTAAAAGGTCTTGAAGTTTTTTGACCATGTGTTTAATAATTGAGAAGTTGTAAATATTTTTCCTTCTACTGGTCCATAATTTATTACTTAAAAGAAAAGTCGTATAGCTTTCATTCTTCAGTGGAGAACATCCTCAGTATAGATGTTTATTAAACTTATCATTTCACTGTGACTACAATATATATAATTAAAAAATAAGGTTAAATAATCACCGCAGGGTCCTGCTGGAAACAACTGCCATCTAAAAATGACACCGGCTCCCAGTAGGACCGCGGTAAATCACACTCATGGCCACGTCTCACAACCGT
>JAABKJ010001547.1:0-30327 GCA_011634705.1 Andricus grossulariae
CCAGCGTGGCTGCCAAGGCTGCAGTATTGAAACATAGGACAATCACTATACCATCTGAGCCACGATGACTCCCTAAAGAATAATTAAGTTTTGAACCAAAAGAGATGAATTTTGAACAAAAAATATAAGAGTGGACTTTTTAATTAAAAAGAATTAGCTTACAAATAAAAAATATTATTTCTAACACAAAGTAAATTTTCAATCCAAAAGGACGCATTTTCGATCAAAAAAGGAAAGTTTCAACAAAACAGTTGAATTTTTGACCAAGAAGATAACTTTTCAAAATCAAACCAGAAAATATGAATTTTCAACAAAATAGTTGAATCGATAACCAAAAAAGTGAAATTTTCAACCAAGGAGATAAATCTTAAAAAAAAAAAATCTTTCACAAAGTAGTTCAACTTTCAAAAAAGTATTTAATTTTCATCCAAAAAGATTATTCTTTTAGAAAATAGTTGAATTTTCAACAAAATAATTAAATTTTCGACCAAAACAGGTGAATTATAAACGAAAAATATAGGAATCGAGTTTTTATTTAAAAAGAATTAACTTTCAACCACAAAAGAGGAATTTTCTACCAAAATATGACTTTTCAATCTAATGAGACGAATCATGTATCCAAAAAGACGAATGTTTAACAAAACAGTTAAATTTTCAAAAAAAATTATGGTTTGCCTACTATAAGATTAATTTTAAATCGGAAAGAATGAATTTTCTATCCAAAAAGACGAATGGTTAACGAAAAAGTTGAATTTTCAACCAAAAAATATGACTTTTGTACCCAAACAGTTGAATTTTCAAACCAAAAAGTTCAATTTTCAATAAAGAAGATGAATTTTTTACAAAAAAGGGCGAATTTTTTAACAGTTGAATTCCAATTTGTTTTAATTGAATTTCAAAAAGACAAATTTTCTATCAAGAAGCGCGAATTTTCTATCCAAGAAGAAGAATAATCAACAAAACAGTTGCATTTTCGACCAAAAAAGATGACTTTTTTGAAAATAGTTCAATTTTCAACAAAATAATTAAATTTTAGAGAGTGTTTACACGTACCGAAAAAAATAGATGACTTTTTTTTACTAAAAATGGAATTTTCTATCTAAAAAGACGAATGTTCAACAAAAAAGTTGAATTTTTGACCAAAAATTTCGACTTTTCTACTAAAATAGTTGAATTTTCGACGAAGAAGATTTGTTTTTTACCAAAAAAGACGAATATGCAAAAAATTAGTTCAACTCCAACCAAGTGATTGCAATTTTTACCGGGTAGTTGAATTTTCAACCAATAAAGATTAATCCTAAATAAAAATGTTATAATTGATAATTCAACCAAAACAATTTCAATAATAAATATAAAATAGTTGAATTCCAATTGAATAGAATTAAATTCCAAAAAGACAAATTATCTATACAAAAAGACGAATGATCAACAAAACATTGGAATTTTCATCCAAAAAGGTTACTTTTCTACCAAAAGATTAATTTTCAATCCAAAAGGACGAATTTTCAATCGAAAGAGATGAATTTGGAACCAAAATTATAATAGCAGACATTTCAATTAAGAAGAATGAACTTTCAAGAAAGATATTTGGATTTTCGTTTTCAGTTCTATTAATTCATTTCGCAATTAAGCGAAAAAACGAGACAGGGGGAAAAAGGGGCAGTTTCTTGAAAACAGTGGAAACAAGAGAAATTCTAAAAAATAGGGGAAAAGAGTGGAATAGGGGAAATAGCGTGAAGATGGTAGGGGGAACCACCATACAGTAGATAATGATCATACAGTAGACAATCATGAATTAAAAATACTAACGGATGTTGAATAATCAATTTAATGTAATTAATAATTAAGACACGATATGTGTTCATGTATTAAAATTATAATTGATTATTTTGCTTATATTTGTACGTATAATTAAAAATTATCTACTGTACGATCATTATCTACCGTAGGGTGGTCTTCCCTACTTAGATTAGTTTATCTATCTAGATCCTAGATAGTTCTAATACTTCTAATAGTTATAGAGCGATCACCTTTTTACCATGAATGCAGGATGAAACTCACAGTAGATAAAGCCAGTTTTTGTCAGCCGGCCGGTCGATCATCAACCATACACGTACGTTGCGCTGTATAAACAAAGAATCAGTCCAGTGGAAGTTACTATAACAAGATCATTACTTCCTTTACTTTGCTTGAAGGTCTCTCTGTATTTATACTTTATATCGATCGAATTGATTTATCTCTGAGTGCAACTAATTATTATACTTATCGATTTTGATTATTTCGTCACAGACACATTCGCGTACGAAATCTGATTATACAATACTTCATAATTTGCATTCTCTCGAATTCCTTTCTGACGAGAAGGAGAATTTTTACTGAACTAAATCAATTTTCACTTATAAATTATCTGTGATGAAAATGTAAAAATAAATTTTTATCTTTTAAAGGCTAAAAAATGATTTGCTAAAATAGCAATTTATCTTTACAAGAATGCGACTAAATATTTATCCAGAAGATTGTTGGAAGTACTGAAGACAAGTTCTAAAGACAATTCTGTGATAATGAAGTATCTATTTGATTATTAAATCTTTTTTTACCTTATTATTCTATTCTCACTTAAAAACTTGGCAAGGGAAATGTAAAAAAATGTAAAAAGTATGTTCTCTGATGCAAACTTTGTTAGATAAAATGGTGAAATATTGATATTTTTGCAAAAAAAATTTTTTGGTTATGAGTTTTTTAATCAATGTTAGGAGTCAAGTTTTAATTCTTTTTAAATTGCTTAAACTTTCACATTGTTTAAATATATATATTTTAAAGGTAATGAGTTATTGAATGAGTACTTTTTTCTTACTTTTTAAACCGATTCGGGTATTCTTGAGTAGCAACCTATTTTTAAAAACTACTGCACTATTATTTAACAATTTCAATTTTTATAAATAAATCGTTAAGAATCTACGCTTGTTGTCGATTTTTATTTCTAAAAGTTATATTAATCGAATTAGTAATTGGAATTAGTAATTAAAAAAAAGAAGATATATTTAAAGGAATTAAGACTAATTAAATAATTCCAAAAATTACGACTAGAAATTATAATAATTTCGCTACTTATCAAAGAGAAACCGATTTCAAATATTATCTCATTCAAAATGATATTATTTAAATAAAATTATGTTGACTTATTGTTGAGGTATTATAAGGACGAAAAATAGATATTGGCAAAATAAAGTACAAAAATCATTTATTCAACGAAGTTTATGTTTTAAAGAACTTTTTTCAGATCTTTATTTCTAAACTTCTAATTCAACGATTTTAATTAATGCCGGCTCAATTGGTGAAGAAAAAGGTTCTCTACGATTTTATAATATCTAATTTTAAAAAAGTAATTTATTCGAAAAATATAGTCATTTACATAATTAAAATTTTTAATTATAGTTCTGATTGGGATGATTTTAGCCGTTCAAATATTTATTAAAAAAGTGGAAATGGTGATGTCGCAGAGAATAATTTTACCTCTATAATAAGTTATTATCATTAATTGAAATCACGTGCTATTAAAAAAAATTAGGAAGTGATATCTTAAAAATTTTGGCAAAAATAACATTTCTTAAACGAAGAATTTTAGTATTATATTTTTTTAAGTCTTGCCTTGTCCTTATGAGCCTCAACGATATTGTTCAAAATAAAATTTGTTTAACCAAGCGTTTCTTTGCAGAAAGTATCTTTTGATGATGGGTTATTAATACCTTTGAAGCAAATTTAAAATATAAGAAAAATTTATTAATTTTTTTAATCTAAATTTTTTTACTTTTTAAGAATTTTAGACAGACTGACAATAAATGGCTTTATCTACTGCGTAGTTCATCGTGAAAAGGAGTGTCCATAGAACTGTAATACATTTTTTTGTTTTGTACGGATTTTCATAATATTTTTTCATAACAGCAGGAGTTGTGTACTTGCTTAATTAAATTTTCTAAGTAAAAAAAAACACAAGATAATCATAGCTTTATATAATGAAGGCAGCCAGATATATTTTTATATAAAGTAGATATGCCAGTAATCGTAAGGGTCCCAATAATCATAAAACTTGGTTATAATTTAAATACATTGTTGGAACAAATTTGTTAAAAATAACATTTAATGACAAAACTCATCCATATATAACATTTCATAGTATCAAATGGAATTTTAATTATTTCAAACTAGATAACAAGCAACTGGCAATGGGTATAAATGCTTGTTCAATATTTCATAATTAAAAAACGGGTTTTTCGCGGTTTCCTTTATGAGATTTTAATTTTTTTCGCTTTATTAAATAGAAATTTCCAGTCCACCATAATTGATGACAAGAACTTCGATGTTTTGTCAACTTAACAGACGAATTTTTCAATCCAAAAGGACGCATTTTTAACAAAGCAGTTGCATTTTTGATGAAAAGAGATGAATTTAATAAAATAGTTTAATTTAAAAAAAGAATTAAATTGTTAATAAAATGGTTCATATTTTAACCATATAGTTGAATTTTCAACCTACTAAGATGCATCTTCAACCAAATGGCCAAATTCTTAAACAAAAAAAGATTAATTCAACCAAAAACAGTTGCATTTGTAACAAAATAGTAGAATTTTAATGCCAGAAAGACGAATTTTTCAAAAGACTGTTGAATTTTTACCATAAAACTTCATTTTCAACAAAAAATATCACTTTTCTATCATAAAATATGAATTTTCCACACAAGAGGAGGTATTTTCAATAAAACAGATTAATTCTTAACAACAAAATATGGCCTTAACAAAATGTTTGAATCCTTAACTAAATGAATGAATTTTCAACAAAAAAGATTAATTTTTAACCCAAAAAGACGAATTTTCCACAAAATAGTAAGGTTTTTAAGCTAAAAAGTCGAGTTTTAAGAAAGCAATTGATACCTAAGCCAGTGAAGATGAATTTTTAACATAAAAATTAATTTTGAATCAAGAAAGTTGATTTTCCAACTAAATATGTGAATTTTATCAACGGAAAAAGATCTTTTTTCAACCGAAAATGGAATCGTTACATTTCTTTAGTTTCAAAAGACAATTTTCAACAGAAGAAATGAATTTTCTACTAAGAAGATTAATTTTCTACCAATAAAGGCGATTTTTAAACAAAATACATAAATTTTCAACCAGAAAAGACCAGAGAATGATGAATCTATTAATAAAAAATTAATTTTTACCAAAAGATTTCAACATTCGACTACATAGTTGAATTGCAACCAAGAAAATGATGGTACAATCCAGAAGAAACTAAAAGAACTACATTTTCACCCACAAATGGAATAATTACATTTTCACTTGAAACAATTGATTTTAAACCAAAACTGAATCCAAAATTTAACGAAATATTTAAATTTTTAGCCAAACAGATTAATTTTTAACAAGGTAGTTCAACTTTCATTTAATAAGTTATATTTTTGACCAAACTAAAATGACTTTTTCACAAAATAGTGTCATTTTCAATGGAAGAATTGAATTTTGAACCAATTAGTCAATTTTTTAACTAAACGAGATGAATTCCGAACCGAAAATATAATAATAGAATTTTCAACCAAAAAGAATTAACTTTTAACCGGAAACAGTTGGATTTTCTCATTGGTTTCTTTTAATTTAGTTCGAAATTAAGCGAAACAATAAGAAACAGGAGGAGAAAGAGAAGTTTCTTGAAAAAATGGGAAAGAGGGAAATATAGGAAAGAGTGTAAAGTCTGAAATATCAAAGTCATCTTCAAACTTAATAATTAATTATTTGACTGATGGAAATGCTTGAGTATCACCGTGCCCCTTGAAAATGTGTTACATTTTCCTCCTCTCACTGCTCCTACAGCCTATCCCTTCCCCCACTATACCTCCCCTTATTTCCTCCTCAGTTCCCCTCCCAACCCCTACTTCTCCCTCCCCTACTTCTCCTCTTTTTACTTACCCTCCCCTCCACGCCCCTCACTTACCTTGCCTGCTTCTCCACCCATCACTTTCCCTTCCATCTCCTACCAAACCTCACTTCTCTACTGCCCTTCACCTCTATTGATGCATATCGAGCGAACGATACGATAAACAGCCGATTCGATCAATCTGGGCTCTACATCTATCGCGAACTTCTCGCCTTGAAAATGTTCGCGCACATGACAATAATTCTTTAATTACAAACTTGCGAATGAATAAAACTTAATCAAAAAGATGCAAAATTACTAGAATTTTTATTTTGTATGCTTGAGAGAAATGTCAATTTCCGTACCGAGTTCGATCCGGAATTAACAAAAGAAGGAACGATCGATCAAGAACGATTAATGAGCATTATCGACTGGATATGCATCACCACTCACCTCACTTCCTTTAGTTGTCCTCACTTCACATCCCTTACTCCTCATTCTCCTCCCAATACTTCTCTTATTTCCTCTCGTTCCCCTCCCCTCAATTTCCTACTTCCTTCCACTCCCTCACTTCCCCTATTTCTCCCTCACTTCCCCTTCTTCCCCTTCCCATCCAAAATTCCGCTCCTCTCACTGCCCCTGCAGCCTTTTCCTTCCCCAGTATTCTTCTCCTTACTAATGCTTCATTACTCCATCCTTTCTCTACTTGCCCGTCCTCTACTTCTCTCCTTACTTAACCTCCCCCCACCTCCCGACACCTCACTTCCCTTTCCTACTTTACCACCCCTCACTTGCCACCACTTCGCCTACTTACTCTCATTTCCCCTCGCCTCAATTTCCTATTTCCTCTTGCCCCCTTACTTCCCCTACTTACCCTAACGGAGGAAAAAAAGTACGACGGACGGATACCCGAACGAAACTATAAAGGTTTCTGCACGGGGATACGAAACCCTAAAAATGATGATACCGTCATGAAAATCGAAACTGAAACTGCATCATTCCCTTTTCAATCCTCGCTCACGAACCCCAAGAATTGTGGCCATTCATGTGAATATTTTCGTTTGCACCGAATCGTTTACGACCCATTCGGGCCGGCCAATAGCCGTGGCAAAAGGGCGGTGCGGGCAGATATTGGAGAGCAGTAATAAAGCTGCGGGCGCCATATTAACGCTGCACGGTCATGCATATGTGCCTGTATTATATGTACAAGATCTTGCGATCGTCCGTACTAACACGTCTGCACGTGGCTGGCTGGTTACCTGTTAACACGGCAGTCAGCTTGTATCGTGGCGCGGTACCGCGAGTAAAGCGTGTAGCCAGTAGGTAGTGCATATTAGGCAGTGCCCGGTCTCGAATGCGAGCATTCGCCGGCGAGCGCTCAGCGCGAGTGGTACAAATCGTATGTATGCGCGCAGCAGTCGCCGCTCTTTTTAACCTAACCGGCATCTTTCTCATTCAGGGAATCCCGAATTTCCCCTCATTTTTCGTGAAAATACCCCTTTTCGAGTGAAATCCCCCTTTCTTCTAAAACACTGCATTTCATCCCCCAACATTTTTGCACATCTGCAAAATTTCGTTCAAGTGACATATTTTATATGACAGTTTATTGAAATTGGTGTGTGCACACTGGATTACGATTCGCAATCTGTGATTTTTCTGTGTCTCCTGATCTTCCTATGAAAGAAAGACATTTTCAGATCGACCGAGGTAAGGTTCAGTTTGAACTTCCCTGGAAAAGTTGAAAGTTATGCCGGTCACACACTTTCAGAGATCTTGTCATGTTGAGAAAAAAATAGGATGATTTCTGGATTTTTGATGATTCGATAATTATTTTCAGGTACAAGTTTCAATGAATCTTTTAATTATTACGTACGAGTTGAAAACCATATAGCCTCTTCGTGTGAGGAAATGCTGACGGACTTGCTCTTGTTGTATACATTTTTGTATTCTCTCATAAATAAACTTGGGTATTGATACTTTTTGTATGGTTGGATACGTGCCGCGGAATTTTCGCGCAACAGTTGAACGCTGCGTAATGGTTTTAGGGTTCTCGGTATTTTCAGACGAGGAAAACCGAGCAGAGAAACAGATCAATTGGATGTTTAAACTACCGCTGAGTGTCACGTGTTGCGAATCATTTCCGCAAAACAAAGATTTATTCAATTTGATTAATTGATTGAAGGAAAAAGATTGACTGAAAAATTTACTTTTTACTGAAAAAGGAGATATTAAATATTTTGTATTTCCAAATTGTTTACAGTTAACTGTTCAAGTTGAAAGAACGACCTTCCGAGGTCGGGAAAGGAAAAACAGAGCACACATGAATCATCGAAAATCCAGCTCAGGAATTTAAATAAAGGCATTTTTCTCATAAACTTAATCAAATCCAATTCTGTCGATTTTATTATTATTTCTTTTTTTTTGCAAATTGGAACAAAGACTAGAGATCCTATCTGATAATTTTTAAGACACGAATTTAAGCCAATTGCTCTCATACACTTTTTTGACAACTGCAAAATCGATATGTGCAAAAAAAGCATTCTACAAAGTTTAATTGGTAGGATTTAGTGATTACTCCTCAGCGATAAAGCTGACATAATTTCGCGAGCTGATAAAATTTGCTCTTTCCCACTTATTATTTTTGCGGTAAAATCCTTCTCGCAAGTGAAACGCAATTAGATATCATGATTCTGCTAACTTGTTTTTCAAATTGTGTGCTAGAAGTCACGGATATAAGAGTGATAAATCTTATGGTTAAGAATCTAACAATTCAGCTAATACTTGGGATAGAATAAATTTCTCTGATTCAGAAAATCAGATCTTGCTTGAAAGAGGAAGTACGATTTGGTGATCTACATTTCTGCATGCGTGAATGATAAATGTCTACCTATTGTTATCAACTTGTGATCAGTTTTCAATATTGTTTGTGCAAGTGTTACGTGTCTCCTATCACAGAACAATACCGAATCGTGGATCATGATTAGCTCAGAAGCTCAGGAGACTGTTCATTCTAGTTGTTGAACCTGTTTAATCTTTCTTAAGCTGTTTGATCTTGCATCTTGACCTCACCAATCTCAATATTCTTAATCCAGTTGTTTGATCTGCCTAATCTGGCGCAAAAACAAAAACTAAATGTTTTTTTTGTATTGCTAAAAAGCTTCTTCACTGACTGAAAAGGATAAATGTACTTATGGGTTGATGTTCCACTGATAATGATTTATAATTCAAATTCGCTATAATTCTAATATAACCACTTTCCTAATCAAAACAAAATCTATTAACACGAATAACACAAGTAAATAAAGGCCATGTGTAGGTCCACTGAAATTCCGTGGGCGTAGAACAAGTATTTTCAGTAAACCCAGGGAAACTGAAAAGTGCGGCTAGGTTCATCGAAATTTGGCTCGCGTACACGAAATATTTTCTGTGTCCCTAGATACCTCGATAAATATAAACTGATGTTTTGAGAGACAGTGCACCTGCAGTAATATAATTTTCAAGTTAAATGTTCCAAAATTTTCTCCTGACAAAAAAAAACAAATAATTGCACCATTTTGAACTGGTAACATTTCAAAATTCGGAATAGGTTTTTGAAACCTTTATTCTGAAAGTGGAAAAATTTCTAATTGAAATGCTCAAAATTCCACAATTTTAACTTTCAAGCGATAATAATGTAACTAATTTTCATTTTAAGCAGTTAAATCTAAATATTTTGTGAACCGGGTTGAATAAAAACAATTAAAATTTATCAATTTCTAATTAAGTTAGTTAGCTAGTTATTTAGTTTTCTTCACTACTTAATTTCTAGTTATAAAAGGTTGGAATTGAATAATCTGAAATGTGAAGCATTCAAAATTAAGTAAATCAAGGATAAAACTTTTAAAACTGAAAAACGTATGTGGAATTATAATTGATGTTGGTTTTTCGAAATGCATGGTCTTAAATCAATATTTTTAAACTATTGGATATTCTGCCTTGAAGCTACTAAGTTGGGCAACGTTGATTCAATACTCGACAGTATTCGAAAATTATCAATTTCAAATTATCCATATTCAGGGATTAAAGTTTTTGAATTAAAGATTTTCATTCAAAACTTAAAACCCTTTAAAATTGAAAAAATCGGCACAAAAAGAGTTAAAAATAGAAAATTTTCAAAAAGAAATAAAAATGGTTAAGTATTCAAAATGGTCAAATGTCATATTGCATACGTTATTTTTCAAAATTCAATATTGCATCCCTCGAAATTTAACAATTAAAAATTTCATCTATAAAAGATTCTGCGATATAAAATTGGATGTGTCCAGAATTTTAAACATTGAATGATTAGAGTAGATAGTCCAAGGCGAATAGAAATAAAATCTTAAAAAATGTACGATTCTTTGGAATTCGAACACAATCTTCAATGAATAACGGAAAAATAGTTTATGTATAGTGATGAAGATAATCATATTTTTCCTTTGTTTAATACATTTTTCTGTGTAAAACAAATGAAAAGTATCAGTGTTTGCTTCACTATATACAAACCATATATAACTTTTTCACCTGGGATTTGCGACATACTTAATGTTAACTATTATTATTATTAATTAATCACATTTTTAAATAGTTGAGACAAAGATATTATATAGCTGAAATCAAAATATTGGAAGTAAGAATATAGGGCTAATTAAATAGGAATAATTTTGAAAGAAGCTTGAAATTTATAGGTTATAAATTTATACATAAAAATTTAGAAGGCTTAATTTAAATAAATGTATTCTTGATCAAAACTTACATGATAAATGATATAATTTCTCTATATTTCTTACTAACCAAAAAACTCCACGTGACGTTTTAATTTTGCATTCAAAAACAAAAATTACTTTTTTCAAATATACTTTTGTTTTTTTAATTCGATTATTTAGTATTTTTCTGTTTGAACTATACATTTTTTTCGTAGTTTAAATTCTTTGGAATTGCAAGCGTTAATTTTAAGTCAAATTTCATTGGTTTGCAATAAACAAAATTTTAAGTTGAATGTTTCAGCCAAAAAATGTTGTTTAACATTTTTCTTGTCATGAAAGTCTAAGACATATCTAAATAATTCTACAAAATCCAAAAATCATCCTGAATTTATTTTGAATCCCTGATGAGACCTTCAACATTAGTTGGAACTGCGTCCCAACAAAATTTTCAATATTGTTCAAAAAGATCTTGATGAACTTCGATACGGTTTTCAAAGATCTTGAAATAAAACCTCGCGCCTTTGTCTGAAAGCTGTGGAGAGTGATTGGCATTTTTATTTACGTATTGAGCTATAATTAACCCATAAATGTAGTAAAACGGCATTACTCGAATCGTTTTCCTTATTATCCGCAGCATTCTGCAGCCCCACGTGTCGACGCATCTGTCGGTACTCCGTCGCGACCGCTACCACCACCACCAGTACTGTCATCATCGAGTCACTTACTCCCGGATAAGTCCCGAGGACGCAGAGAAAGTGAAGTGGTCGGTCGAAGAGAGAACTGGAAGCGTAGTCGAGAGCCAAGTGGCGCCTCACAACTTCGAGTGGTTGCTCTTGTGCCTTCATTACGCGAATTCCTGCGGCTATCAGTGACTCTGGAGGTAGCTCATCCTGAAAACTAGAGGACGAGGACCTCTGGATCAACAATCCTAGACAACTAGACAAAAACAAGAATTCAGCAAGAAGTTCCTCAATGAACCACCCCAGAAGAATCTTGGAGACCAAGGAACAATTAGGGGATGATGTTCCCCATTTTCGTTGAATAACCAGTGGACACTTCCAAGTCTTTTTGAGCATCCCTGTACCTAATTTGGTCTTAACCGCGAAGTGTAGAAGTGATTTTCATGGACGAAGCTCTGGAAGCAATTTAGCTTGGAGAATAATTACAAAGCGGTTTTCTTCCAAGGAAAAAAAAGGAGTTGTGATTACTCGTTCGGATTCTGGTCTCCGTTTGGAAACCCTTGGAAACCGCGTGTGCCACTTGTTTACACTATATTGCTTCCTGGCTCTTGTGAGTAATCTCTTGGGCTGAAGATGGAGAATTTTGCGGTGGACCGCGAATGACCACGGCACCGGTTCCTGGGAAGGTTGGAGAACGACTGGGACCGGAGCTGGAGGTAAAAGGGAATCCGATCCAAGTTAGATGCAAATCGGTGACAGTTGGCGCGTATTGTCGTGTTTGTAAACACTTTTATCAAAGCACGGATCTCCAAGTGAACAAGACTCGGTTTACCTATATCGTTGAAGTGGGTCAGTGTCCTCCTCTCGAGCACGTGCGATTTTAATATGTGAGTGAGGATCGCGGTCGATGATAATAGCCGTTTTGTGAGAAAAGGCCATCGTGAAAGTGACCAGTGAATCGGGTGAGCATCGAGGACGGATAATGTGCCTACGTGATTTCAACGTCACCTAATGTTTTGCCCTGCCGGCTGATGACAAACGTCAACAGGATCAGGGTGGTCGTCCTCGGCGGCCCCAGAGTCGGCAAGTCTGGTAAGCTTAATTTTTGTTCTATTAAAAAAGGTATCCATTTTAGTGTTTTTTAATTTAGCCATGCTTTTTTAGAGAGATCATCAATGAGTAGCAGTGATAAATCTAATCGAAAATAGGTGACAGATTGATATAGGATTGAGAGAGTAGTGTTAGGAAATGAGAGTAGTATTGGGTTAGCTCAAGAAACGAATTGACTCTGAATGAAAAATGAAAATGGATGTTTGATTTAGTCCACTGATCTTTTTGTCTGTACCCAATGGTCTTCTAATTTGCAAAGAAAATGATAGAAGGACCAATCTACTGAAACTTAAATTGATTTTCTACGGTTACAGATTTGTACTTTCTTGTTTTAGCCATTATCTTTTAGCTAGCAGAGAAACATAAATAGCAAAAGTGTAAATCTAATCGAAAAGAGGTGACCAGCGTGGCCGGTAGACCGGAAAACCGGGAAATTACAGTAAATTTATTTCTTGACATCATATAATACAATTTAAAATAGTCCGATTTCATTTTTCTTAGTGTTAATTCCGACTGTGAACTCTTTATATTATAAAATCATTCAGTTTACAGTGCTTAACACTAAACTCCTTTACTCAAAAAACTTTTAATTTCAATTTTGAAATTTAATTTTAACTACTAACTACTAAGAGTCTATTAGATGACTATTAACCTGCCTAAATCATTCACGAATGGCGAGCCATTTACGAAAAAATTGACGTTACAAAAAATATTTGATTGAAATGTTCATTTATTATATTCTTATGTAAAATTATCTAAATATAACATTTTTAACACTTCATTTTAATACAAAATTCGATTTTTTATCATGAAATTTTATCTGTTGCAAAATTAAATTGAACTTTCAGAAGTTGAAGATTGAACAGTTGAAAACTCGATTTTAAATTTTCTTTGCTTAGTAATTCCAATCCATCAAAAAATGTGGAAAAAGTAGATTTTTGCGTGAACGGGTTGCCATTGGCAAATATTTTTTTGGCAAATTAATGGCCATCCAATTGACTCTCAAATAGAGAATTTATAAGATTTGAAAAATTCCAACTGTGACCATTCCTTGTTAAACAATTTAAAACTAAAAGCGCTTTAAACGGAAAATGTTGGTAAAAAATTTTTAACTGATCAACTGTAAATATAAATTAATTAATGATTTTTAAAATTGAACTGTAGTTTGATTATTCTAATTTCAAGGAGCGTAAAAAACTTTTACAAGACAGGAAAAAACTGAGAAATGATTTTTTAACTCAGCATTTTTTTTTACATTAAGCATCGTTATGTGGTAGTTCATGAGTAGCTTTAGGGTAAATTTAGAATCTAAAAGAGATTTATATATATTCTTTAATCTAAATTTTGTTATTTAAAAATAATTTGAGCTCGGCTGACCAAAAATGACCTTATCTACTGCGAAGTTTATCGTGTATCATAAGGTGTTTTTATCGAACTATAGAAAACTTTCTGATTTGCACGGGTTTTTGATAATATTTTTAAAAATTAAAACCGAAGTTCAGACTTTTTTAATTAAATTTTATAATTGAAAAAAATAGAACATGATCATAGCTTTATATAATGAAGGCGGACATATATTTTTATTTAAAGTAGATGTCCCAGTAATCGCGACGGTCCCAATAATCATGAGACTTGGTTATAATTTAAAACACGTCTATTTATAGTATTTTATAGTAGAAAACGGTATATTAATTTAATGAATTGATCAATGTAAAGACTGAAAAATAATTAACTTACTTTCAACGTTTGTATTGTTCAATATAAACCACTCATGGTTCAATTTTTTTTCAGTACATTTTAATGCCGTTTCTTTGTTCAGAATGAATCTTTATTCATTATAATCTTTATTGATCGATGGGTATATACGCTTGTCCCATATGTCATAATTGAAAAATGGCTTTTTCAAAGTTTCCTTTTTGAGATTTTTATTTTTTTGCATTATCATATAGAAATTTCGAGTCCACTATAAACAATGACATTAACTTTGGTAAATTGCAAAATGAGGAAAATCGATTTTTTAAAAACGCCAGTAAAGTGAAAAACATCAGTAAATTGCACTTTTCATACTCTTTCGAATTTTTAATAATTGCAATCAACGTAATTTGCACTCTTCGTAGCACATCTCATATAAACTCAATTTTCTGCCGGAATTAAATACGTTTTCTCAACTTTGTATGAAAGACATGGTCGTAAATTGAAACACAAATGAGGAAAGCAAAAAGTTGTTCTTTTATTGTAATTTCTGTAGAGTGGAACACGAGAAATCTTTCGTTAGATTTTTATTAAGCTTAAAAATTAATTATTTCGGTTTTGTAATTACGAATCTTTTTTAGCCTAGATAATATTCATGATGTCTATGTGCTAATCTGAATCTTGAACTCATTATCTTATTTGAGATTATGCATAATTTACAAAATGATTTTCTCATTCTATGAAATGCTTAATCGCTTCTCATCTAACTTTCGATTAATTGGTAATTGTGTATTGTTCTCTCTGCTTTATAAATGATAATATATCATTCTATGACTGATGCAATCATGTAATTGAAACAAAAGAGATGTGACATTTAAGGTAAACACGTCACGACATTCGTGATAAGTATTTTGCCAAATTTGTGACATAAAGTATAATTTGCGCGTAATAATCAACGATATTGAGACTGCAGAATCATATCATTAATTTTTTCCAAGAAATCAGAATCTCTATTGAATTTAAACGCACGAAAAAAGTGCATGCATATTATATTAATGTTGCTTTTATCTGTAATTTATTGAAAATTGGTAACACTAGATAATAATTATCAAATGCCGAAACTGAGATAAGTAATACCTGGCTTTTACAAGATTTTGTAATTTCAGAAACCTATTTGCACTAGATTAATCAACCTTAATTAGCTTTCTGTTTGCTGCGATCGTGATAGATTTAAATGGCTAATTAAATTAATCTAAGATTAAGAATCCTTTGCGTGACTGAATTCGTGCAAGAATTACATTTTTTATCCGAGTGGTATATACATTTTTATTGACTATATTTTTATATTTTGATAAGTTACAAATTCCGTTCTTAAATTGAAATGTGAAACTGATAAACTTATTCAAATTAGGCTTCATTAAAGGAAATATACATCGAAAAAATATCGTATGCGGATTACTTGTGGTTCAAAAATTTGATTAAAAATATCTAATAGGTATCGTAAACGGTACTTTATCAATATTGGAAAATATTTTAATACAAATAGTATTTTTATAAAAACACGACTCTATATTTTGAAGCTGGCAAGTGGAAATTATTTATCGTCTATTTAAATTCCTACTGGTCACTGCATTTATTGAAAACGAAAGCTTTAATTTGTTTTTGTTTTTTAGATTAAGAGAAACTATTTCCTTTTCAAACTGCTTGAGTATTATGGCAGAAAATATGACTCGTTTAAAAAAGTTAATTTCATTTGCTGCAGTCATTTTAGTGCAGTGGAATTTTTAACTTCTTCGAAAATAACATGAATTTAATACTTGACTTTCTAAAATGCAGGGTTATTAAAATTTAGTTTTGTTTACTTGATGCAATTGCATTTTTTTATTTCAATTTGCTAATCACTTGAATTTAGTTAGCAGAATATTTGAGCGAATTAGTTAAATGGCTGATTTTGCATTTACTTCTAAAGCATTTCAATTAAGGCTTTTCACATTTTTAATAATTTCCTCAATTCATTGGAGACAAATGGAAAGCAGGAAAAATAAATTCTAGTTTTCGTATTTATAGAATTGAAATCTTCGAATGTTGGATTGAAGCACGGCTGAATATAAATTTAGATGCTTTGGAATACAAATCATGAAAAAAGCCGGATGGAAACTATGGAGAAGTTTAAATTTATTTGTTTATTTTCAAAATTGAGAGGATATGTTGCTTCTTCTGAGGGTCGCTTTTGAAACTTTTTTCATTTCTCACTTTCCATTCCTCACACACTCAGAGAAATGTCCTCTTATGTCAAAAGGATGTTTCTTGATACAAATGGAATTTTCTCTTAAATGTAAGGTTAAGAGAACTTACATTTGTCTCAAAAAGAATCTTTTTTCATCAAAAATTATCCATTTGCTACAAACTTCATCAAATCTTGCAGCTAAATAATTCTGTTTTAAGACAACTTTTTCTCTAAGTTCATGATTTATTTAATATATAAATGATTTATTCATATAAAAACCATCTATTTTTTAGGGAAATTATTTGACTTGCAATTAATTAGTTAATTAATTAAGTCAATTATTCAAACTAAAGTGTGAGGGTAATTCAAAAAGATTAGAATTTTGTTTAGAAAATCGAAAACAGTTACATTTTTTAATGCTTTGGAACAAGAATAATCAAGAAAAATAGGTTAACTTTTAACAAAATAGTTGAACTTTTACCCAAATAGTTGAATTTTCAAGTAAAAAAAAAACTAATTTTTTCGAAGACAGTTGAATCTTCAACAAAAAAGTTAATTGTCTACCGAAGAGGTTGAATTTTTGACCAAGTAAGCTGACTTTTATACCATAAAACACGAAATTTCAACACAAACAAAGAATTTTTAACAAAATAGTTGAATTTTGGACCAAAAGAGGTGACTTCAATTAAATAGTTAAATTTTCAACAAAATAATTAAATCATTGACCAAAAAGGTGCATTTTTAACAATATAGTTGAATTTTCAACCTATAAACATGGATTTTAAACCAAATAGTCGAATTGTCAAACAAAAGAGATTAAAATTCAACCAAAAATAGTTACTTCATCAAACCAATAGTTGAATTTTAAAGTCAGACGAATTTTTTAGTAGACAGTTTAATTTTCAGCTTGGAAAGTTAAATTTTCACCAAAAAAGTCCATTTTTAACTAACAAAGTTGAATTTTCAACCAAGAAATATAACTTTTATACTGTACAAGGTGAAATTTCAACAAAACAATTGAATTTTGGTCCAATAAAGACGACTTTGACATAATAGTTGAATGCTCAACCAGATTGATGAATTTTAAAGAAAGAAAGTTATAAATGAACTTCAACCAAAAATGAAAGGATGTTTCAACAAAATATTGGAATTTGCAACCAAAATAATAAAATGTTTAACTTAAAAGACGAATTGTCTTTAAAAAGGTTGAATTTTCAACAGAATAATATTTTGTTTAAACAAAACTTCACTTTCAACGAAGTAGTTTGATTTCTAACTAAAAACGATCAATTTTTATCCAAAAATGATCAATTTTCATCCAAAAATGGAATAGTTAAATTTTCAGTTCAAGGAAAAAAACAAAAAAAAAAACAAGAACAGTCAACAAAATAGTTGATTTTTCAAATCAAAAAGATGAATTTTCCATCCAAAAGGACAAATTTTCTATCCAAAAAAGACCAACGTTCAACAAGACAGTTGAATTATCAACAAAATAATTAATTAAATCATTTTAAATCAAATGGTAGGATTTTTAACCGAACTCTTGAATTCCGAACGAAAAATATAATAGTAGACTTTTCAGCAACAAAATTAACTAGTAACCAAAAATAGTTGGATTTTTTCCTTGGTTTCTATTAATTCAGTTCGCATTTAAAGAAAAAAATGAGAAAAAGAAAGGGGAAAAGAGGGGAATACGGGAAAGAGTGTGAAGTATGAAATATGAAAGTGATTTTCAAACATTTATCAACAGCAGTGTCTGGCGCGACCCTCTCCCCCCTCAAATCGATAACGTAGTTTATGGTGGGCCTCTTCCACGCAGAAAATTGATTGGGGAAGGATTCGGCAAAATTTTGCATAAAACTAGGACATGGAGGAATTTGGGAAAGTTTATCATTATTTTGGCGGATTTTAAAACTATTTAGAGCATTTAGTCAATTGGAAGGGAAAACTGAACTCTGAAGGAGGGAACTGGTTTGAAGTTAAATACACGAAAAAGAAAAAAATATTGATCAGGTTTCGTAGTGCAGTTGCTAGAGTGTCGAATTTTCATCCTAGGGGTTCAGCGTTCGATTCCTTGGTACCGAGGAAAATTTTTTTTTACATTCTCAATAGAATTCGTTTTAGTCAACTGCATTTGAAAGTTTCGGTACGGCATGTTGCAAGTAATTGGTCAAGCAGGGTAAACGCGATTTGAGTACCCCAAACTGAGGTAAACTTTCAGTGGTGAATCGCAAATAACTCCGTCGGACTCCACTAGAGACAGCACGTACAGGTCTGTGACCACGGAAAGTTTACCTCAGTTGGGAGTAAACAGGTGACTATTAACCTGCAAAGCTTCGTACCCCCACATTTTTCTGTGCCAAATACATCTATGTCCCAGCTTCATGCAAATTCTGCGGATTCTTTCCCCAATCGATTTTCTCCGTGTAAAACTTTTTTCGAATGAACACGAGGACATACATTTTAAAATATAAAAACAAAGTTTTTTCGTGGATGGATGGAAGGTATGGTACCAAGAGAATCCGCAAGACTAGCTTTAATAAGGACTGTTCGAGGACGTTATCGGATATCAGGATGGCTGGGTTGTTTGCTGGTCCACGAAATCCCGTGAAGCTGGTCATGATGCTCAGGTACTAAAGATGTGGACATCCGATACGAACATGGTGTACCTACTCAGGGAGTACGAGTACGAGTACGTACATTCAGCGGCTTTTCTTAAAACGTCCACGTGGATTCTCCTTTATCGCTAGCCCTCAACGGTAGCCGACTATCCTATCCACCACACATGCACCTATGCTATGGGATAATTCTTCTGCCTCGTTAAATAGATCCCCCTAGCTCGCTTCTTTTCTCCTAAGCTCCCTTAGCTGCTGGAATCATGCAATTTACTGCATTTAATATATTGCCGAGAGTAGTCGATTCATTCTTAGAATTAAAGCCTTTCATTTATCATCTAATGAGGTAACTCATTAATTAATAAATTCCGGAAAAAGGTCTCCAGAGTTTTTCACTGATTTTATCATTCAAGTTAAGGAATGTTTTTTGAATTTTTAGGGTTTCGTAAGCTACACCGGATACCCTTGTAACGGCTTTTTCCTTTGTTTAGTTTACTGAGTATAACATTCCTAACAAACGTAAGGTTTCTGATTTTTGATTTCGTTCATTTAAAAAAAATTCTATTAGTACATACATAGCAAAAAATGGAAACATTAAATTATTATTTTTTAATGCGTTGAAAACACTGCAAATGAACTTAGAATTGTTAAAAATTCATTCAGAAATACTTAGCCAATTTAAATAATTGGTTTCAAAAACAAAATATTATTAGAAAAATATTCATAAACAAATTGCAGGACTTAATTATTAGTTTGTCGGGAATTTTATACTGAGTAACTAACAAAAAAATAATAAAAAGTGAATCGTTCGAGAAATCCATTCATGAACCACTGTGCGACGATCGAATGTCCGTTTGTCCTTTTGTCGCTTATTACTCCTAACTCCTACAATATTTGTGCTACAGGGTTAAAATTTGATACGGATATTAACCAGGCACAGAATACTCAAGAATTTTTTTTCATCCGCTTATTTAATCTGTTTTTTTATTACTAGCTAAGAACTAAAAAAAGTGAGAAATTTGGAAATTTGGCTTGTTAGACCCCTCTGCTGGAAGGTTTTCTTTCAATACGATTTCTTCGGAGATGGCTCTATTTAAAGCTTTTGTCATGAAGAATTCTTCTTTTGTTGTTGTTGTTATTGATGTTTAAAAACTTGGAAAATGAAGAAATTTGGCTTTTTAGACCCCTATGCTGGAAGCTTGTCTTTTAGTACGATTTTCCTCAGGGATGGTTCTATTTGAAGCTTTTGGCATGAAAAATTCTTATTTTTTTCTTATTAATGGTTGAAAGATAGGGAAATCAAGAAATTTGGCTTTTTTCTTCATACCCCTATACTGGAAGCTTGTATTTTAGTCCGATGAAAGGCTTTATTCAAACTTTTGACGTGAAGAATACTTTTTTTTTTTATTAATGGCTAAAAACTAGGGAAATGAAGAAATGAGGAAATTTGGCTTTCAGACCCCTATGCTGGAAGCTTGTTCTTTAGTCCGATTTTCCTCAGGGATGATTTTCTTTTAAGCTTTTGGTATGAAGAATTCTTCTTTTTTTGTTATTAATGGTTAAAAACTAGTAAAATAAAGAAATTTGGAAATTTTGCACCCCTATGCTGGACTTGTCTTTTAGTACGATTTACCTCAAGGATGGTTCTATTTGAAGCTTTTGGCATGAAAAATTCCTATTTTCTTCTTATTAATGGTTAAAAGCTAGGGAAATCAAGAAATTTGGCTTTTTTCTTCATACCCCTATACTGGAAACTTGTATTTTAATCCGATGGAAGGCTTTATTTTAAACTTTTGACATGAAGAATACTTTTTTTTTATTAATGGCTAAAAACTAGGGGAATGAAGAAATGAGGAAATTTGGCTTTCAGACCCGTATGCTGGAAGCTCGTCCTTTAGTCCGATTTTCCTCAGGGATGATTTTTTTTAAGCTTCGGGTATGAAGAATTCTTCGTTTTTTGTTACTAGTAATGGTTAAAAACTAGGGAAATGAAGAAATTTGGCATTATAGATCCCTATGCTGAAAGCTTTCATTTTAGTCCGATTTTCGTCGGGAATGGATCAAATTGAAGCTCTTGACAAGTAGAATTGTGATAAAAATAAAATTTGTTATGTTATATTCTTTTATATTATTTTATAGAAATTAGGAAAATTTAGTTTTTCGTGGTTTGGAATTACCTGAATCCTGTAACCTACGAATTTCTTCCTTGAGAATGATTACCAACCTTTTTAGCTTTATTTTTTCATAGGCAATTGAAATCTTCCAGTTTCTCTGTCAAAAAGCCTATCTACATTCCAAATTTTCTGCACTTTTTAGATTTTTTCTCTTTCAATGTAGCATTTATATTTTAATTTTTTTATAAACATCAAAACTTTTAATTTTTAATTTCTTTTGAATTAAAATTAATTTAATTTGAATATTTAAATATTTTGTGTAATATTTTTATACTAGACTAATAAAATTTGGAATGCCATTAGTTAATGCAGAGTAGTACCCTGGAACACTTGAAAACATATTCCTGTAAATTTTGGATGATTTCTGACTTTGTTTAAAATTTTCATTCATTTTTCCAATTTAAATTAATTAGCTATGAATATTTCCAACTTTTTAAATATTTAAACTTTAATTTTTTAAATATTGCGTTGGTTTATTTCAATTCGATACAAATGTCTTCATTTGGAATACTTCTAAGCACGTCTATCATCTAAATTTGTATTTTTCTGATTGCAAAGAATTTTCAAAATGTCCAGTAGGGCGCAGTGATTTTATTTTTTAATTTCTAATTGAAGGGGATGGATAAGTTGTTGATTGGGTTCAAAATAATTCCTTTGGAGTTTTCTTTTTAATTTCATCCTCAACCGCATCGATCTTATACATGCAAAGCGTGCAAATAATGAAAAATCGCACATTTCTTATTATTTATGAGAAAAACAATATTTCTAAGGTTGCAATTGATAGGACCCGAAATCAAACCAAATATGTTTTAGTTTACCATTCACAAAAATATTTTTTAAGATTCACTTTCAAATTTGAAATATACAACAATTTTTGAAGAATACGATTCACATTTTTTTATATTTTACTAATCCACATACATGTATAGTCATGTGGTTGCAATATACAATATAATTTTTTTAAAGGCATTTTGAGAGAGTCATTTTTAATTCAATCAACAATTTGTCCACACCCTTTCAATTAGAAATTAAAAAAAAATCCCTGCAACGTAATGTCCAAACACCAGTGTTTTCAATTTCTGAATCTCTTCCCAATTTTGATTTTATCTTAATTAATACTTTCCACTTTTTTAATTCTTTCTTATTTAAATCAATTAAATTTTCACGCTGTACAGTTTATGAATTTTCTAACTGACGTGCTTACACTTTTTTAAATATAAAAATCTGTATATACTTTTGACCTGAAGTTAGTTGTCTTCCAAATTTACAATTGATTTAATTTCAGTGAGTCAATTTTTCTGTTATTATGCCAAAGTTTTTAAATTTAGATGCTTGGAACTGCACGTCTTTCAAGAATTTTATTTTTGGAATGTTTAAATATCCAAATTTTGATATTTTTTTCGTTTTCTAAAAGACACGTATTTAAAGGATTCCAGATTTGAATCCTTTTAATTTCAGATTTCTTACAAATTTAAAATCGGTTTAATTTGCAAGTTTCCATTTTTTATTTTTTTTATTTTCTTTATGCGAAAAAATCTAAATATCAGGACATAATGAAGATGCTTATTTCAATTCATTGAAAAATAAAAATTTCATCTTCAATTTTTTTGCCATCTATGTGAGCGAAATTCTAATTATAAATTTTTATTTTCTCTTTAATTTTTTCATCATCCAATATTGCAAGCTTTCAATTTTTAAAATGATCGATTTGATTTTATATTAAATTTAGATGTTAATTATTTATTTGGAAGAGTTCTAATTTAAATCCTTCCCTTCAAATTCGAAGGTACCCAATTTTTTTGTTTTTTAATACTTTCAAAGAATTCTCTACAAATTGAAACACATAGGGGATACCACCCTACAATAGATAATGATCGTACAGTAGATAATCATCACTTTAAAGTAGTCATGTATTTTAAAACAATTAATTTAATTCAATTAACAGTCAGGACTCTATATGTGTTAATAAATAAAAATCATAAATAATTATTTTATGTATATTTGTGCTTTATTTAATAATGATCTACTTTACGTTCATTATCTACTGTAGAGTCGTCTCTCCTATATTTCTTATTCACTAAATGATATAGAAAAAAAGTCGTAAAGCATATAATGACACAAATATTGCATTCTGTATAAAGTGAACTAAGATGTATAATTATACATGTAGGACAAAATGAAGAAGATTCCATCCAATCTCGGCGAGCCTTGATGCTCACGATGCAATAGTTACGTAATTGCTTAATTGTCGGTACATTACCTGGAAAAGTCGAGTGGATTTCGGCGAAATGTCTTACACAATTATTTTATCCAATCAACGAGTTTTGCAATGATTTCGAGTGCAGATTAAACACAGCGATGAAAAACGAAAGTATATAATTAATATCGCATAACACATATATAAAAGTGTAACCCCTGCTATCGTCATCGTCCATTTATCTGCGTTAAAATCCATTAATACTACGAATTGGAAGAACTCTCGCCGCTCTTCGCGATCATTAATTTATTTCCTTCATTAATTTATCAGAATTTAAAAAAATGCTTTTAAAATTCTCTGAATCATCCAGGGTTTTAATTGTCAAAACTTCCGTTAAACGTAAATCACAATCAAACTAGAACAAGGAATTTCTTTCAAATCCTGCATTATTGTTCAATTTATTTATAACTTATATTGATACTTCAGTTATTATTTACGTTATTACTTTTTATTCCTTTTAATCATTCTTACTTTTAATAATTTACAACTTAATGTATTTGTGGGATTGTTTAAACAAATTCGTCTTTCAACTTCTATTTCTTTTCCGCTCAAACAGGTTGACATTGAACCTTCGACTTTTGAACATTTACCTCGTCGCGGTGTCAAGTTGCATGACACATTTTTTTTACAGTCAGTCTTCCGGAATCCTGGCTTTGTTAGCAAAGTGTTTCAACAGGTTTTTCTTGAAAGTTAACGAGCCGAACCTGTCGGACACTTTGTCTCCGCAACCGAGTCTGGAAATCAGTCAAGGAAATGCGGGTGTTAATTAAATGCGCATTCACTATCCAAAAAAGGAAATAAATTAAAATAATAATTTTTCCAGAATAAAATAAGTTCTTTAGAGATAAAAATTAGCAAATTTTATTGAAGAAGAATCTTGTATGTCACAGTACACCCCATGATATCAAACCGTTGCATATCAGTCTCATTATCAACTTCATATATCAAAATGATCCTTTTTTTGCGCATCCAAAAATAATTTGTACACAACTAGTTCATATATGTCGAGTGGCAGTTGTTATACTTTTAATTGAAAGCCATGACCAACATAATATTTCTAAAGCAAGAAATTTTTTAGAACATTTTTAATTTATTCGGGTTGGGAGAAAAGTTTCATTTTTCTATATTGGGCTGTACATAAACCTCTACGGCTCTGGAAATTAATTTTTTTCCTCTAAAAGTGTAGCCTGAAATCAACCTAGTACTGACTCCCAATTCTGGAAGATTTACAACTTTCCAGCAACAAAAGAAAATTTTTTCGAAAACGTTGAATTTTCAACAACAAAAAAAGGTTGATTTTCAACCAAACAGGTAATTAGTTATTTTATGTTATTTAATTATCAAATGCAGTTATTTAATGGAATTTATCTGCTCAAAACTATAACATTAAAAAATGCAAACAGTTGATTTTCAATAAAAAAATATGAATTTTGGAGAAAAAATAGAATAGTTAAAATTTCCATCAAAATCATAAGTCTTCCACCAAAAAAATGAATTTTCAACAAAGGAGTTAAACTTTCCACCAAGTAGTTAATATTTCAATCAGAAAAGATGAATTCGACAAAAAAAATGTAATAGTTGATATTTCAACAAACAAAAAATGTAATTTCAAATCGCAAACAGTTGATTTTTATTAAAAAAAAATAAATTACAAAAAAAAATTAAATTTTTCAACAATAAACATGAATTTTTTAAAAGATTTTAAAATTTTAACCTATCAGTTGAAATTTAGCGAAATAGTTGAATTTCAGCTAGAAAATATGAATTCTGAACGAAAAATGCAATAGTTGAAATTTAATCAAAAAAAAATTTATTTTCAAATCAATAACAGTTGAATTAGATCAAAAAATTTTAAAATCAAATAGTTGAATTTCCAACCACATATTAGCATTTTCAACCATACAGTGGAATTTTCAACCAAATAGTTGAATCTTCAATTGAAAAAGAGGCCGCGGCTACGTGTACCGAAATTTCGTTACGTATAGCTGGATTTTTTCGGTACGCGTAGACACTTTCTAAAAAAGATTAATTTTCCATTACAAATGGAATATTTAAATTTTCTGTTACAATAATTAATGTTCAAGAAAAAAACGAATTAAAGAAAATAGTTTGATTGTCAAACAAGCAGGTGCATTTTCAACAAAAAAGATGAATTTCCAATCAAGAAGATTATTTTTTCATCAAAACGACTAATTTTCAACAACAACAAAATGACTTTCTTGTGAAATTGTTGAATTTTTAATGAAACATTAAAATTTCGAAACGAAAAATAAATTTTTTTACCAAAACAGATGAATTATGAACCAATAATATAAATGTGAACCTATCAACCAACAAGAATAAACTTTCAACCAAAAATAGTTGGATATTCAAAAAAACAGATTAAATTTCTACAAAAAAGACGATTTTTAAAATCAAACAGACGTATTTTTAACAAAAAAGATGAATTTTCAACGAAGAAATATTTTTCAGCAATGATAGAGAAAATTTACCAAGTCGTTGAAGTTTGAAGCTAAAAAGGCGAATTTACAACCAAAAAGAATGATTTTCTAAACGAATTTTCAAAAAAATAATTAAATTTCCTACAAAAAAAAAATTGGCAAACAAAAAAGATTACTTCTCAAACAAAAATATAATAGTAGACTTTTGAACCAAAAGGAATTAACTGTCAATCAAAGAGATGAAATTTCTGCCAAATAAGATTAATTTTCAAACCAAGCAGACCTATTTTCAACAAAATAGTTAAATTTTCCACGTTGAAAGATTTCTCAGTAAGAAGAGAAAAAAAAAACAACAAATTGTTGAATTTTCGAGCCAGAAAGGCGAATTTTCAACCCGAAAATATTGATTGTCATTTAAAAAGTTGATTTCCAACCTAATAGTTGAATCATCGATCCAAAAAGCCAATTTTCAACCAAACAGTTGAATTTTTAATCAAAACGAAATAGTTGAATTTTCAACCAAAGAGATGAATTTTCATCTTAAATGACGAATCTTGAACTAAAATAGTTAAATTTTCAATTAACAAGTTAATTTTCAACCAAAAAGCTGAATAGGAGAGACCATCCTACAGTAGGTAATCATTAATATTCAAAATACTAATGTATCGTGACGTCCATAAATTTCGTGACGCGTTTTTCCTTTGTTTAAATAAAGATGAGAATAAAACTTTTCAGAAGTGAAACAGGATACAACGATATAAACAAATGAAAAACGCGTCACGAGATTTATGGACGAGCCCTATGCAAAGTAAATTATTTAATTTAATTATTAATTAGTAGATTATAAGTGTTAGAAAATTAAAATGAATTATTTTAGTTATATTTGGGCTTTTAATTAACGATTATCTACTGTAATCTCATTATCTACTGCAGAGACCACCCTTGCTGAACTCTGGAAAATAATTTTTTTTTCTTTCTAAACGTCTTTCTATAGATTTACTTAATGAAAAAATGATACAAAAGAGTTTTTTTTCAGATTTACGTAGGCCAAGCATCGATTGATTGATCTTGATAGTAGGATCATCCTTATGTGCAATTTTCTGATCAAATAAAAAATTCGAAATCTGTATAAAGGCTTTGCATTTCAAACGACCGTACCGGAAATATACCGATACATACCGGAATGAGTATATTGAGAATTTGATAGAAAAAAATTAAATCGTAATGAAGACTAATTATTTTGCTGATTACTCTATCGAGAATATGGGGCACTAGGTGTTTGCGACATCCCATGGACTTCGATAGCGCGCTCCCCTTTTCCTTCCATAGAATATAACGGACTAATCGATACTGTTATCGATACGAAATGGACAACACGTTTTCCTTTCCGTTTATAGATTGTTCGTCGGTACTACTAAAAACCTCTTAACTACGTCCTGTCGACATTTCAAGCACACGATAATATTCACTGACAATACTTCTCTTTCTGGATAATGCAAATACATTTCTCATGTTTTCGGTGATTATTAGATTATTCGTAAAAACACAGTTACTTATTAAATCATAATCGAGTTTCTTTTTTATAAAATTGGATCCAGGTACTTATTCAGGGTGACCGAACAATTTAATTTTCGAAATTCCTTGACTTCTCCCTAATAAATTTGATATTTTCCCTGCCCAGCAGTTTAATCATGTAATATTTATAAAACTGCATATTTTATAAACGAAATAAAACGATTTCAAATGCAAATTAAAAAATTCAAATTTATATATTCACCTCAAACAAAAAGATGACTTTTCTACCATAAAAAATCAATTTTCAATCAAAAACGACAAATTTGCAACAAAACAGTTGAATTTTCAACCAAAAATATTATTTTTAACTAACTAGTCAAATTTTCAGCAAAATAATGAAATTTGCAACAAATTGGTGGAACTTTTAACCAAATTATTGAAATCCATAAACTACGTAGCCTGTTTTTCTTCTGTTGATAACGTTGTGTCCTTTATCACTTAACGGCAATTTTCTTTTCGTGTTTATTCAAACAAAAGAAGAACAGGCTACGTAGTTTATGGACGCTCCCTAAGATTGAATCTTATTTCCACATAGCTAAATGTTCCAGAAAACAGTTGAATTTTGCCCAAGACAGATGAGTTTTTAACCAAATACTTGAATTTTCAAGAAAATAATGAAATTTTTTAAAAATAGTTGAATTTTTAACCAAATACTTGATTTTTTTACCTATGATATGAATTTTGAACAACAGAAATTAAACTTCAAACAAAAACAATTAAATTTGGAATTAAAACATTAATTTTTGACCAGACCGTTGCATCAAAAACCCAATATTTGAACGTTAAAGCATAAGAGACGAATTTTCAACAAAATAGTTGAGCTTTCAATCAAAAAATTTTATAATTAATCTACAAAGCTGAATTTTCAAGCAAGTGGTCGAATTTTTAATAAAAATGTAAAACTTCAATCTAAAACACTTGTATTTTACGTCAAATAGTTAAATTTTTAACAAAAAAGATAGCTTTTTAACAAAATTGTTCAATTTTTAACAAAATAATCAAATTTGCAACAAATTAGTTGAATTTTTAACCAAATTTTTTAATTAGCTACTTACAAAGCTGAATTGTCAACTAAATGGTAAAATTTTTAATGTAAAAATATTCAACTTCAACTAAAGACGGTTGCGTTTTTAACCAAATAATTGAATGTTTCATAAGACAGTTCAATGTGCAATAAAGAAAGATGAATTTTAAACCTAAAAATACGATTTTTTAACCAAGAAGATGAATTTTGTACCAAAGAGGAGGAACTTTGAAACAAATAGTGGAATTTCCAACAAAAGAAGATAAATTTTTAACCAAAAATGGAAAAATTAAATTTGTAGTAAAAATATTAATTTTTAACAACAAAAAAACAAACAAATTTCTGACCAAATAGTTAAATTTTCAACCAAGGAGATGAACCTTCAACCAAAAAACTCAATTTTTAACAAAGTAGTTTAATTTTTACCCAAATAGTAGAATTTTCAATTAACAAAGATCAGTTATCAACAAAATAGTTAACCTTTCAATTAAAGTGATGAATCATCAACTAAAATGATGAATCTTCAACTGGAATAGTTGAATCTTCAGTTTCAAAAATTATGTTTCACCCAAAGAGATGATTTTTTAAGTAAAGAATGAATCTTCAGCAATGCAGTAAATCCAAAGCTATTTTTCTTATCTGAAATTGAATCAAAATGTTGCAAACAATCGACAACTAAAGTAGTAGTTCAATTTTCAACCAAAATAGATAAATTTTCAACGAATGATGTAATAGTAGATATTTCAAACAAAAATTAGTTGAATTTTATGTAGAAAACAGATCACTTTAGCCAAAAAAGATGTATTGAGCCAAAAAAGATCAATTAACAACAAAATAGTTTAATCCTTAACCAAAGAAAATTAATTTCCAACCAAGCAGTTGCATTCTTATCCAAAAAAGATTTGATTTCTACTGAATGAGATGAATTTTCAACAACAAAATATGAATTTTCAACCCAAAAGGACGAATTTTCAATGAGACAGTTGAATTTGCAACCCTAAGTTTTCCATGATTAATTTTTCATTTTCTCTGACCATTAATATTCAAATACCAGGATTTAAATCTTGTGACATTTTCAACATATAATTTTTTATAAACAGCATAAAAAATTTATATATTTATTTATAAAATGTATTTATTTTTATAAACAATTTCCAACTAAAATTTAAAAATGTTAATTTTGTTATCCGCGACAATAAGATTCCCTGACTCTTCCCTGATTTCCAAATTTTCCTTGACCTGCGGCGACCCTATTATTCCAAAAAATTTACCATTAAAAATTTGACAAAAGGCTGAAGAAAATATTAATTTCAGAGAATATAATTGATCAAAATTACGAATTCTATTAATATTGTGAGGCAGAATTAGAAATTACTTTTTATTGCTCTTATTTGCATGTCTTCAAAGTGAGAAGAGACAAATTACACGTTATGCGTTTCAGGAAACGCGTACACGCAACTAGTAAATCATCCATTCTCTAGATTTATTGTGGCGAATGAATTTACCGCAGTCGCGATTCAAGTCTTGATTCATTCGACCGGGTCGAGCCCTAAAGTCAAACACGAATGATCATCACAGATGATCGAACGCTTTAATAAAACTTGCTTCTTTGGTGGTCTTGAACAAAGTTTTTAACAGTTTAAAGCAAAGAATTAATTTTAAATTAATTAAATTTTCATTGTGCTTTACGATTTTTTCCTTTTTTTATTAGTTATCAAATATGATTCATGTCATTCGAAACTTCGATTTTTTAGAAACACAGGCATTCAAATTTGGATGCTTAAATTGGGTTTCGATTTTGTGTTGTCGACTAGCGTACTCTCAAAATCCGAATTAGTAGAAATTTTACTAATGCAATTAGTAGCATTGTATCTGACTGTTAAATTAGTAATTTTATCAGT
>JAABKJ010001548.1:0-30326 GCA_011634705.1 Andricus grossulariae
CATTACTACTATCCAACCGAGCAATTCACGCCCACCCCGAAAGGGAAACGGCTTAATGATATAATAATAATAATAAAACCTTCCAATTTTAAAAGTGTTAAAATTCCAATTCGACAGATTCAAAACGCTATTAATTGCAAATTTTCCAGCTCATAAAATTGTGTCCTCTAAAATAATGATAAAATGAATGTTTTCAGTTTATAATTATTTAGCTATTAAGACTTTCAACTGAAAACTGTACAATTTTTAACAATTTTACTTTTAAATCAAACCGTTTTTAGCGCTTCAATAAAAAGTTGTTAAATTTGAGATTGCATTTTTTTCAAAATCTTAAAGCTTTCGATAAATCTATAAATTTAGGAAGTTTTTCCCAATCTCGAAAAATTCTCGGTTTTTCCGGTTACCCGGTCCATTGACATTTTTTCCGGGTGTAATTCTTATTTTATGAAAAAATAAAGGTTCGAAAGAATATAAGGAACATAATTTTGAAGTAAAGAGAGTAAAAAGGTATGACTGTAGCGCGAGTGAATTCCTTCTTTTCTTTCTTGAAGAGGTGGGTGATCCTCTTCAGAACCGGTTTTGTCTATACTCGCAGACAAAGTGAGCCACTCCATGCATGCCATTCTTTTTTTTCCATAGGAGCATAGAACATGTCACGTCATCAGCAATAGCGGTACACAGTTCTCAACTTCTGAATATTTAATAATTATTTACCGTTCGTGTTTTATAAAAATAAATCTTATTTTGGATAAATTTCTCACGTCCTAGCTCAAACATATGTCATCTTAAACTATGTTCATCAGAGAAAAGTTACATCCAAGTAATCGAGGCATAAATAACTTCGAACATCAATGTACACACAAAAAAAAGTTTGGTTGATTTAACAAAAACTTAGTTGAATCAACTAAATAAATACATTTCTATATGGTCAACCAAAGGTTTGGTTGATTCAATCAAAGGTTTGTTTGATTCAACCAAATATTTGGTAGAATCTGCCAAATGTTTTGTTTTATTAAATTGACTATTTTTTTATATCAACCGAAATTTGTTTGATTCAGCCTAATTTCAATGTATTTAACAATGAACTGATTGATCAAATGTAGATTCTGAGCTCGAAGTGGCTTATTCCACATATCATGTTTCCAATTTCGCAATGCAATTTCTATCGTTCTATAGATTATGCAGAACATTTGCGCTGAGAGGAACACATATGCTCTCATTATGGAACGAACTGCAGTAAATTTGGATGCACATGAATAGGTGATAGTTCATTTACGCAGCAATAGAACCCAGTTGCAGCTCATTTGACTAAACTTCAAATTGAAAATTTAGCTTTCAGCAACGCTGGGTGGTGGCAAACTTGCCTTAAAGTTCAAATTTAAATATGGAACTCGAAGCAAATAAACCGATCAAATTATAATTAAAGCATTAAACAGGGGGCCGAAAAACTTCATTTTAAAAACTCCCTGACTTTTCCCTGGTCAACTTTTCATTTTCCCTGGCCAAGCTGACCATTAATATTCCTTGACCATTATTTCAATCTTGTAAAATTGTTAATATAGAACCTTTTATAAAAGGAGTTTACTAATCAAATTTGAGATTATAATTTTTTAATTTTAAATTTATTTCCATAAAGAATATGACTTTCCTATCACAAAAGAGGAATTCTCAACCCAAAAGGACAAGTTTTAACAAAATAGTGGAATTTTCGACAAAAAAAATATGAAATATTAACAAAATTGTTAAATTTTCAACAAAACAATTAAATTTTCAACAAATTAGTTAAATTTTTAACCAAATGTTCGAATTTCCAAACAAAAAAGGTTAAACTTCAACCAAAAACAGTTGCTTTTTCAACAAATTAATTCAACTTTCAATCCAAAATGACGAATTTTCGATCCAAAAGGACGAATTTTCAACAAAATAGATGAATTTTCTACCTACAAAGATAAATTTCAACTAAATAGTCGAATTTTGAAACAAAAAATAATAAACTTCTACCAAAAAGAGTTGAATTTTCAAAAACAACAAAATTAATTTTTACCCACATAGTTGCATTTACAACCAAATAGTTGAACTTCAAAGCAAAAGAGACGAATTTTCAACCTTCAAAGATGAATTTTCAACTATAAAGGGTCGAATTTTTAATGCAAAAAAGTTTAAATTCAACTAAAAACAGTTGCACTTTCAACCAAATAGTTAAATTTTCAGGCCAAAAGAGGAATTTTGTAGAAGCCAGTTAAATTTTCAACCCGAAAACTGGAATTTTCAATAAGAAATGTAATAGTTGATATTTCAACAAACAAAAAAACGAATTTTCAACATAAAATATGAAATTTCTACCAAAAGAGATGACTTTTTTCAACAAAGTACATGAATTTTCAAACCAATTGTTGAGTTTTCAACTAAAAAAGATCAATTTTCAACAAATAATGTAAGAGTTAAATTTTCAGTACAAAAAGTTAATTTTCAACCAAAAAAATCGAAATTTCAACAAAATAGTCAAATTTTCAACAAAAAAGCTGAATTTTCAATTAAAATGATGAATTTTCAACAAATAAAGATTTTTCAGTCAAGAAAAAAAAAGTTGATCCAAAATGCTGATGTTTAGCGCGAAAAGACGAATTTTCTGTAAAACAGTTGCATTTTTAACCAAATAAGAGAAAATTTCTGACCAAGATGATCAGTTTTCTACCAAAAAAGACGAATTTTCAGGTAAAGAAACATTCTCAACCAAAAATGGAAACGTTACATCAAGAGTTAAAAATTTAATTTTAACAGAGAAAAACGAATTTTCAATTAAATAGTTCAATTTTAAACCAAAGAGCTTAACCTCCAGCCAAAACCATAATTTTTTAACAAAGTAGTTTAGCTTTCACCGAAGTAGTTAAATTTGCAATTAAGAAAGATCAATGTTCAAAAAAATGGTTCAACTTTCAACAAACAAAAAAAAAACAAAAAAATGTTGAACAAAGTAGTTCCATTTTTATCCAAGTAGTTGAATTTTTAATTTAAAAAATCAGAATCTTAATCTTGTAACACTTTTTAACATAGGACCATTTGTAAATTGAATAAAACAATTAAAAATTTTAATTTTTAATTTATTATCCTTGACAGTTAATAGACCAAATAGACTCTTATATAAATAGTTAATAGACTCTTATAGAGATTCCCTCACTTTTGCAAGATTTTTTTCAAACTCCCTGACTTTTACCTAACTTTCCATGACTAATAAAATTCTCTGACTGTTCCCTGATTTCCAGGTTTTCCCTGACTTACAGCCACGATGAGTTAAGTGGAACTTATAAGGCAAGTGTCATTACATGATTATCGAACGACGCTAATGTTCATCAACTGTTAGCATGGAGACGACATCTGAGCGATTTATATGGTGAAGTTGTTAGCGGATATAAGTGGGGAAGTGGAGTTTCAAACAACCATTAATCAATTAGCTTCCTCATATAGCATAAGAAGAACAAAGTGCCGTTTTCACTGCTAGTGACAGTGCAGAAATTTTCACTTTTTGAGCGAAATTTCACTTTAATTAAATTAACTTAATTAAAGTTTCTGGGTGACTTTTGTACTATTTTTTGTTCTTGAAAAGTCTTATTCAATCTCGTAGCCGTTGAAGACTAGCGGAACATAACTCACTTTTCCTTTTGTAATAGTATTTCCTGTCTTCCTTGCTTTGACCCAGATACACAATGAATACATTGTTTCAGTCCCATCATGTACATTTAATAATCCTTGATTACTCAAGCAAACATACATATTAATTTTAATATGTACAGGAAATTGAATTTATATAAATAACGATAAGTCAAGGATTTTGGAAGTGAGCAAAACTGAGAAAGACTTCCAGAACTGCAAAAAGTTAAGGAATTAGAATATTTATTGAATGGTCTTTTACCTGAGTAAAGTTACTTTTAAAAAAATACACAAAAGTATTATAATCATGGCAAATATAGATGTTGAGCTAAAGGATTATTGATTCTAGCGACGTGGCTTCTGATAAGACCTGCATATATCTGTCCTACTTTTATTTTCCCTTTAAGTGTGTATTCTTATTTATGTAGTGCAGTAATCACTTGAGTAGTAAACTCCGTGAGTAATCAGTTATTTGCATTTTGATATGACATATAATCATGTAGGTATGTAGAATCTACATATAGGTAGAATAAGGAGCACTTACGCTCAATTAGAGAGGATCTTCGAGTATGCCTCTTCAAAGCAAAATTCAAAGCATATTGATTAAGGGTTAAATGGGATTTAATCTCGCCATAATCCATTATCACTGAAACAGATTTTAGTGTACGCGTTGCAAATAAAACAATAATTAATCATTCCTTTACATAGGGTGGTATCTCAAATCTTGTACAAATATTCTTCTTCATCTCCAGTTTTTAAAAATATTTTCTACGATTGAAAATCCTTCGGAGATTGTTGAATGTAAAAATTTTCATTTCTTTTAGAGAAAAAAATGCCTTCTTTATGGGATAATTCATCAATGTCATTTTCCCCCCTATGCCCTGCGAGGGGCTAATCACTTCGAAAATCTTGCTCAAAGTCACTGTAGCAGATTCAGACACTCAAAAAGAGTTCAAAAGCCTTTTTTTTATTACACTGTTGTTTAGAAACATACTTCTTTCATATTTCTTTTTAAGCCTTCTTCTGAAATTTTGTTTTTATACAATTTGACTTTTTCAAGTTCATGTTTTTAAATTAATTTTCTTTCAAAATTTAATAAACAGAAACACTAAAGCCATAGACCTTGTTGCCGTTCTCTAAAATTCGTTTGTTGGTCAACTCTACAATGTTTAAAAACTATTTCAAATTCATGTGGTTACAAGGAGAGATCTTGAATCTTAAATCGATAATTCCGATTTTAAAGACTTTGGGATAGCGAGATTTAAATCAAATGATTTCAGAAGTGAATGACCCTTTAGTGTCCTGTTAACGTCAGTGAATGAACAAAAGTGAAGTAAAAGTTGAGGTATGAATTCTTGATAGTTTTCACTGAAAATTTTTGATGCAAATATCTTGAATTCGTTATCTTCGGTTGAACAGCCACCATAACTTTCGCGTAAATCGTAACAGCAGAACTGATCCCAGTAGCCTAGCCCGAGTAAGCCGAGTTTTCGGTAAGCGGGATTATCGAAACGAGCCTACTGCGAACTCCCCTAGGAAATTCATCCAGATCCGGGAGGTAAGCGGGTATGTTAGGATGTGGGTAGAAAGGGCCTGTGTGTAGTGTGTGCTATAGCCAGACACCCAAATGGATAGTGCATTGCCAGAGCAGTTTAATGCCGAGCAAACCCGGACAGTTTAAATTTCATTACGGTGATTACGCGCTGCTAGCCGTACGAGTAATCCACGAAGAATAAGGCATTTCTCACGGTGTCACTGGTCGTTCCACTCTTCCTCTTGACTAACTTAACTTTGCTGACAGCAGGGTCTCCCTCGTACACGCGCAACGAACGTAAAGTTATCCCATTTCACAAAAACAAACTTTCCCAATTAGAAAAGGTCGAAAAACTTAATTTGCAAAATTCCCTGACTTTTCCCTGACCATTAATTGAGCTCCTGGATCGAATAAGGGCACATAAATTTTTTCGGCTCGAGCAAGATGAGTCCTCGTAGTTTTCAAAATTTGTTTTGAACATTAATTTTTGGAAATTCAATTATTGTAAGAAATTTTCTTCAATTCAGTAGAAAATATTTTCAGAATTCTTCTTTTTATCCTATCAGAGCTCATTTGTGCTCGCATCGAAAAAATGTATGTACCCTTATTCGATCCGGCAGCTCAATTTTCAAAGACCAGCATTTTAATCTTGTGACATTTTTAACATATAATCTTTTATAAACTAAATAAAACAATTTCAGATTAAAATAAAAAATGCCCAATCTATTTATTTCAACCAAAATACATTACAATAAAAGATAAATTATTAATCCAAAAGAACGAATTTTCAACACAAGCGTTGAATTTTTGACCAGAAAAGATGAATTTTTAACAAAATAGATCAATTTCCAACAAAATAATTAAATTTGAAATAAATTAGGGGTGAACTTCCGAAAAGGGTGGACCTCCGATTTTTTTCGGGCTTTGTATACTGATGTATTTTGACCCGCTGATTACGAATATGATTGTGAAAATTGGCGCAAATTTGATTTATACGGTGAAAACCATAAAAAAAACCCTAAATTCATGGTTTTTTGCATTTATCTCAGTAATTATTGAAAATTCAAAAAAATGTTTTCAATAAAAGTTGTAGATCTCTTCGAAATACATATTTTATGCCTCAAGCATTTTTTCATACGAGTAATAATTTCCAAGAAAACCAGTAGTAAATCAATGTTCACGTTAAAAAATTAATAAAATACATAAGTCCATACATCCATTAGTTTCGGCTTGATACGCATGTATTTTGACGAACTGATTATGAAGATGATAGTGAAAATTGGCGTAAATTTTATTTTCATGGTGAAATCATCAAAAAATCATTAAAATAATGGGTTTTTGGGTTTAGCTCAGCTAATAAGCAAAATTAGAAAAAATGTTTCAAACAAAAGTTGTACATCTCATCGAAATACACATCTTTTGTTGAAGACATTTTTTTATTTGAATGATAGTTTTTCATAAAATCAGTAGTTAATCGATTTGCATGTTAAAAAATACATAAATGCATACATCCATTAGTGACTTTTTACAAAAACCCCTTTTCCAACTTTTACCTTTTACCTTTTATAAGATCGCTCCCCTACACCTATTCCAGCGCTTCGTGGGGGGCGGGAAGGCACCCCTGTGGCTTTTCACAAAATTAATGTAAGGTCGTACCCCTACCCCTTTTCCAACGCCGCGTGGGGGGGGCACTCCTGTGACTGGTCACAAAAATATTATAAGATCGTACCCCTACCCCTTTTTCAGCGCTTCGTGGGGGGGGCGGGAAGGCACCCCTGTGACTTTACAAAAATAATGTAAGGTCGTACCCCTACCCCTTTTCCAACGCAGCGTGGGGGGCAGGAAGGCACCCCTGTGACTGGTCACAAAAATATTATAAGATCGTACCCCTATTCCTTTTCCAACGCCGCGTGGGAGGCGGGAAGGTACCCCTGTGACTGGTCACAAAAATATGATAAGATCGTACCCCTACCCCTTTTCCAGCGCTTTGTGGGGGGAGGCACCCCTGTGACTGTTCACACAAATATTATAAGATCGTACCCCTACCCCTTTTCCAACGCAGCGCGGGGGGCGGGAAGGCACCCCTGTGACTTTTTACAAAAATAATGTAAGATCGTACGCCTACCCCTTTTCCAGCGCTTCATGGGCGGGAAGGCACCCCTGTGACTGGTCACACAAATATTATAAGATCGTACCCCTATCCCTTTTCCAGCGCTTCGTGGGGGCGGAAAGGCATCCCTGTGATTAAAAAAAACTATGATTTTTATGGTTTTTTAACATGAAAATCGATTTACTACTGATTTTCTGGGAAACTATCATTCCTATAAACAAATTCTTCAAACATAAAATTTGTATTTCGAGGAGATCTGCAACTTTTATGAGAAACATTTTTTTGAATTTTAAATAATTACTGAGATAAATGCAAAAAACCATGATTTTTATGGGAGGTCCACCCTTTTCGGAAGTTTATCCCAATAAACATTAAATTTCAACTAAAAGCAATTGCATTTTTAACCAAATAGTTGAATTTTCAAAAGCAAGAGTATTTAACAGTTGAATTTTTAACCTACAAAGGCGAATTTTTAAACAATATTTAAATTTTCAACCAAAGAGTTGAATTTTCAACTAAATAATTAAATTTTTACCAAAATAGTTGAGTTTTTAACTAAATCATAGAATTTTCAAACTACAAAGATGAATTCTCAACAAAAAATGTAATATTTGACATTTCAACCAAAGAAGATTCAATTTCTATCAAATTTTTAATCCAAAAGGACGAATTTTCAACAACAAAAAATTAATTTTCAACAAATAACGTAATTTCTAACCAAACAGTTGCATTTTTAACCAAAAAGAGGAAATTTCGAACCAAGAAGATATGTTATCTATCAAAAATAGGTAAGTTACATTTTTCATGTAGAAAATTAATTTTAAACAAACAAAAAAACGAATTTTCAACAAAATAGTTAAAGTTTGAATCGAAGAGATGATTCTTCAAACACACAAATTAATTTTCAACAAGGTTTTTCAACTGTCAAACAAGTATTTGAATTTTCAATCAATAAGATTAATTTTCTACAAAAAAGGGATGAGTTTGCAAAAAAATACACAAATTTTGAATCATAAAGTCGAATTTTAAAAATAAAGAAAAAATTTCTACAAAAAGAGATGAATTTTCAAATCAAAAAGATGAATTTTCAACCAAGAAAGATTTTTCAGTCACGAAGTTTGGGTAAATTTCCTTTGACCGTTTGAAAATTCATACTTCACTTCAAAGAGGAATATCTGAGCAGCAACTGATTCTACGACTTTTTTAAGTAGAATCATTTGAAAGATTTGAAAATTTAACTTCAAAGCAGCCTACGGTGAAATTATTTTAATGAACGTCTCAAAAATATTTAGTTTTAATGTTAAAAGTTTTTTTTTGCCTGAATGAACATTTTGAAATCTTGAGTTCAACTCTGCCAGATCTAGAAAAGTGTTCCGAAAATAAGGAAAAACCTCATAGATTCAAGAAATAGAATCAAGAGATTGTCTAAATTATAATTCTGTACGCAAATTCCCTGTCCGATAGTCAAACAAATTCTGATTTGAAACAATGAATTTTCAAAATCCGCTGAATTCTGACTAGGAACAGGGACTGTTTTTGTAAATTCTCTTTTTATAAATCAGAACTAAAATTATTTTACAAAATTGCCCATTCCGTGTTAAAAATTATAGTTGTTCCAAGTTAAATTATAGTTCTTTACGGAAACTCCATGTCCTAAAGTAAAAATTATCATTATTAACGAAATTTCCGGTTCTAAAGTGAACCTCAAATGAAAATTCTAATTGTTTACGGAGATCTTCAGTTCTATCTTAGAATTCTAATTCGTTTACAAAATTTTCCCTGTTCCAGTCTCAAAATTCTAATTCTTTGCGGAAATTGTATGTGCCAAATTATAATTCTTTGCGAAATTCACTGTTCAAAAGTCAAAATTATTATTCTTCACGAGAATTCCCTTTGATAATTATCAAAATTATATTTCTTTACTGAAATTCCCTACCCTAAACTCAAAATCATAATTCTGTATACATTTGAGAGGAAAATCCCGGTCACTGGATCATATTCTCGGTCATTTTCTGGTATTCCCGATTTCTAGGTCAGGTGGACACCCTGAAAACTTGCGTGATTCAGAATTTTCTCTTAAAATATTCTCTAGAGAAGCACGACATATCGTATAATACAAACAAACTTCTTACGAAGGAAAGGAATAATTATAGAGGAAAATCTCTACTGATGTATAGGACACCCTCGGTGAAATTCACATTTCCACTCAACAAGAACTTCAAAATTTTCTAAACATTTTTTCTGCCGATCGTAGGCAGAAAGTTAAAAAGAAACTTCAACTAAAAAGATGAATTTTAAATCAAAAAATGGAAAAGTTACATTTTCGGCTAAAAGAAAATGAATTTTCAGCTTTAAAAAATGCATTTTTAACCGAATAGTTGAATTTTCATCCCAAAAGATGAATTTTCTTCCCAAGAAGACAAATTTTCAACAAAATACATGAATTTTTCAATAAAAATCAATTTTAAACTAAAATCAAAAAAAGAATAGTTAAATTTTCCGTTCTAAACATAAATTTTCAAACAATTAAAATAAATTTTTAACGAAATAGTTAAGTTTTCAATGAAACAGATGATTTTTCAACCAACAAGATTGAATTTCTATAAAGAAGAAGAGATATGGGGAAAACTCTACCGATTTATACACCACTCTATTAATCAACTCGCGTGTTTAAAAAGAGAAAATAAATTGTAAATATGCTTTTAACGTTTGAAATTCCTTATATATTTTTCGTTTCAATAAAAGTGAATATCGTATATAACATCCATAAATGTTTATGAATGATTTGTAAATACAATAAATGTACGAAATTTTGTATTCACTGCACGGCGTATGAAAAATATCGGTCTGAAAAATATGCAACTTTTTAGATTGAACGAAAATGTTTACAAAATTTCCATATTACGAATGATTTTTTTTCTCACTTTCAATTCTAGTTAATTCCTTCTGGAATTGCCGTATTATTTTCCATTTTTTAATTCATTAAAATGATTTCTGTTTCTAAAATGGATAGAATACATTTTCTGATGTTGCTTTCTCGAGTGTAAAATTACAATGCATAAAACACAGTTCGGCGACTCAAACCTGGATGAATAAAAGCGAATTTTGCCGGGAATATATTTCACTGTGGTCAGTCGCAGTGAAAGAAAATGCAATCGATTGAACTCTTCTTTTTTTCACTGTTTCAGACACTATACTATACGCGAAATTTATTCTGCAGCACTCATTCGCTTGTTCTAGTTATGCTCAAGCAGAGATGTTCTGAATATTTTATGCAATTTATATTCCACGATCATATTGATAATGAATAAATTTGTGAATACCGAAACTGAGATTTTTCAATCACGAATATTATTCTACAGAGCTGCTTGAGAGTGCGAGATTTAAATGAATTCCTATATGATAGAATCTATCTACAAAAAATTAATTAAAATCGACATAAATTCCCATTTATTTTATAGCTGGGAACAAAGCGGTTCAGTAGTCCAGTTTTAGGTAAAAGGGGGATTTTTTCCGAAAAAATAGAGGAATAAAAGGGGACTTCATTTATTATTTTAAAGAAATTATATAATATGTGCATCTCGTGAATATCGAACGAAAGTAGCCTCTAACCCATTAACGCTTTTTCTTTAGAAAGTTTTTTAGTCATTTTTGTTTTTAAAAATCTGTTCAACCGAATTGAAAAAATGTTCATGTTAGAATTTTTTTAATCTATTTTTTTCAATAGACAGATTTTGATTTACTACTCTCATCAATTTTTTTCTAGTGTGTTTTTATCACTTGAAAGCTCCCAAATGTTCAAAACCTTTTTAAATGTAAGCTGAAAAAAAATGATAGTGCGAAAAAACAGAAATGAAAAAGATTATTATTCACGAAAATAACAAAATTATGAAGATAACAATTTTTTTAAATACGTATTTTTCTAATATGTAACAATAAGCCATATAACAATCAACTATAAACTATTCGTACTTTATTAGAGGGTCCCAAATACGTTACTTATTTTTTAATATCATTTTCGATTCCGAAAATTTTGTTTTCTACAATCACAACGAACATACCTTTCTCTAATACACCGTTTTACGTATCTTATTACATATTTTAAAAGTATTAAAAATGAATTGAAATTCTTATTTATTTTCCACTTGAATACGAACAGAATTATTAATATAATCCAAAAATGTAATCCAACTATTTTTGGCTGAAATTTAATTCCCTAATTTGTTTTTGTTGTTGTTCTTTTTTTTTTAATCTACTATTATATTTTTGGTCTTTTTGGCTTGAAAATTCAACAGTTTTGATTTAAATTTTGTTCTGTTTTGATATTGAACAAACTTTCTTGGCTTTAGACGCTTTCCACGTCAGAAATATCAATCCTGGCAGCCATCTCACCGATTTTAATGAAACTTGGTGTTGTTGTAGTACATTATGGGTAATGTATTTTGGCCAAACGATTTTTAAAATTTTTGAAAATTCTAGTAGCTAACGCCATTTTGAAATTTGAGGTCGACTTTTTTCAAAATCGTAATATTTCCGACACTATCAGTTGTCATTCCGACTATCAGTTGTCTGAGCTATCAAAAAACGATCGCGAAGGAACTTCGCATGGTTCTCATATTCACTTGTGGCACAAAAAATTAATTTTACTTTTGGCATAGCGCTGATGGCTCAATCGTACAAGGAAGCCGTGATACACAAGAGGATTTCATTCCTTCATACCGATCAATAACCATCAAATCCGTTGTAAAATATATTCTGCTGCTGCTGATATTAAATCAAAAGTATTTCAGATACAAATAACTGCTCCTAAACGAAAGAATTCTAAGGGAGAAAAAAAAATTAGTAAACAGGAATGCCCGAAACTGCAGCGTTGCAACGGTGCATTGTGTAATGCCAATGCCTTCTGCACGCCTAGTTGCTGCGTGGCACAAGCCTTAGACTGGAATGCCGCTCTTTAAACATTCATAACTCGCGAACCAGATGCGTGTCCATCAATTTTCTTTTAATGGAAGATGAAAGAACAAGGAATATTATTCCAGAAAAAAAGAAAGAATAGCGAAATCCGTCAAAAATTGAATCAAACCATTTTTTTTAGTTTTTTTGTTGTGAAAACTTTGAAATCTTTTTTCCCTCATATTTTATATAAAACAGCATCTTGTTTTACAAAATACCTCAAAGTTTCACTAAAATCTGAAGAAAAAAAAATGTCGGAAATATTACAATTTTAAAAAATCCTTTGGCCAAAAGACGTAACTCATAAAGTACTACAACAACACCAAGTTTCATATAAATCGATGACATGGCTGCCGGGATTGATACTTGTGACGTGGAAAGCGCCGGCAAAAAATTCTACTCTTTTACTGAAAATTCTTCTTTTGGCGTCGAAAATTGAACTATTTTGGTCGAAAATGCAACTGTGTGACTGAAAATTAACTTTTTTGTTGAAAATTCATATTTTTTGTAGAAAATTTATTTTTTTGGTCTGACAATTCAACAGTTTGGTTGAGTTTTTTTTTCTTTTTTGACTCAAAAATCTTTCTCAGTTAAAAATTCAATTAAATATCAACTATTACATTTTCCGTTGAGAATTCATGTTTTTTGGTTGAAAATTCAATTATTTGGTTAAAAGTTGAACTACTTTGTTAAAAATTAATTATTTTGCAATACTAGGAATCTGAAGCGGTTTAATTTAAATTTAATATTAGTAACTACACTGATTTTATTTAAAATATTTTATTCCCTTATTTCCATGAAAAATCTTCTTTCAAAGCGTCTTGTTTTCTAATCTTTTGAATTTCTGTTTATGATTCTTAAAAAATAAATCGAAACCTTTTACAAACAATCAAACAGGGGGCAATTCTAGAGTTTAAGTGTTTTGGGGGCATATTTCAAATTTAAGGGGGGTGGAAGGGGGAAAATGGGATTAAGTAAAAAAGGGGACGGACTGTGATGCATGTTATAGTGAATCATTTATTTAAAAAAACGAAATTGTTCCTATGAAAAACGGATTTATGAAAGTCTCAACCTGGTCATACGTCATTTGAGCTCAGTATACATTGTGGCTACGCAGATTAGATCAATCTCAAGCTCGCGTAATGTACCACCTACACAATCGCATTGTGGCAAAAAAGATTACGAAATATAGGTTTCTCTAGGTCGACATATGCACTGCGTTATACTTTCTCGCAGTTATGTCCGGTTGCGTGAAGCTATAAGTAACCTTATTATTTCACAAATATAATTAATTGCTTTCCAACTCCACGCAGAATTTTTTTTTCTGAATCAGGGTTGCTACAAAACCCGAATTACGAAATTCGATGACTTTTCCCTCATCAATTTTTCATTTTCCGTAATCACTCTACATTTTTCTTTCAGGTATAAAACAACCTTTTACCTAGGAGATCAATAATGTTAATGAAAAAAAAGGTTTGTTTCTAAATTTATGTTAAACACTTTTAGTGACAACAGTCATGCAGAATTTCATAAGGGGTCATCCATAAATTACGTAAGACATACGTAAAATATATGAATTTTCAAACAAATAGTAAAGTTTTCAACCAGTTTTCAAGTTAATACTGTCACAAAATCAAAATTGTTACTTCAAAAAATGGAAAATCTTAATTTTCATAAAAATAAAGATAAGAATTTTATACTCACGAAAACTTATATACTGAGTAATAAGAGAATGTGGTCACTCACCTGAAACAAAAAATTAATATTTCTATAAATTATGTCGTAAAATTGCAAATGTAAATGTAGTAGTCAACAACGTAGTTCTCAACTATTTCCATTTTCATCCGATGTTTATATATATAAATAAGCTGGAGGTTTTTCTGTGAAGGAAAATGTCAAAAAAATAATATTACGCGAGACGATAATATTTCCCAGATATTTTTCACGGCAGAGCTACACTTTCAACCTTGTGCATAAAAGATTGTTGCCATGTTGAGAAAGTTTTTCAAAGGGGTCGCATGTAATGTGACAGCTCTAGTGCGAATGCATTAGGTTCTGTTACATGAGATGTAAATGGATTTACGTACTGTAGAATGCAAATCTTACCAAAGGTACATTTTATATTCAACTGGAATTTTTCAAAAGAAATAAATCCTTTTCCTTTCAAGCAGAGTCTAAGAAATTCAATATATAAGTGACCATATTAATATTCAAAGGCCAGCATATTCAACATGTAACATGTTAAACATAGAACCTTTTATAAACGGAATAAAGAAATTGCAGATTAAAATTTAAAAACCTCAAATGAAATTGAATTATTTCAACCAAAAAGATGAATTTTCAACCAATGAAGATGAATATTGAAATTAAAAAAAAAACAAATAGTCGAATTTAAAAAAAAAGAAGACAATTAACGTTCATTACAAAAATCTCGTTGCTTTATAAACCAAATAGTTGAATTTTCTACAAAATAATATTGATTTTCAACGAATAATGTAACAGTAGAAATTTCAAACAAAAAAAAATATATTTAAAAAAAAAATAAAAATAGTTGAATTATACCAAAAAACACGAATTTTCAATGACATAGTTGAATCCTCAACAAAAAAAGGTTTCATTTGTCAACCAAACAGTTGCATTTTTTGACAAAAAAAGATAATTTTTCTACTAAAACAGATGAATTTTTAAACAAAAAGGATGAATTTAACAAAAAAAAATGAATTTTCAACCAAAAAGGAATCATATTTATATTTCTATGTGCAGCTTATATATACGTTTCCGGATGGCTAATTAAATCAATTAAACCATATTCTGATTATTCAAATATGCATATCATTATGTATAAAATGGTTTTTTCTGTAACAATTTGCAAAGTTCAATATCCGCTTTGCAGGATTTTCTGCTTGCTGAAATGAAAAGCGCGATAAAGTGTTTTTTTTTTGTCATAGATAGATGTCACTCTTTTAGGGGAATGAAATTCCAATTAGAATAAAATGAAATAAAAATCGACCCCGTCGGACGGCTTTCTACATCATGATACTTGAAGCGAAAAACGTGTCTTGCATACCGACACAGCCGATTCGTCCTACGGGCAAAAGTATTCCAAGTGCAGCCTAATCCGCGCGATTTACTTTCTACGGAAAAGACCGTAAAATGGACAGTCGTTTTCCCACTATTCTCTCAGATTAACTAGCATCGAGTTCTAGGTGCTGCAAACTGTGACTGAAAATGATCTTCAATTTGATTAACAGCTTCTAAATTTGTATTGCATTTACTTATATTTATTATTTCCTCTCAGTCGAATTGTTTTTTCACAAGTTGAGAAAAGCGGAAAATAAAAATGGCTCAATTGTACTACTTCTGCACTGTAAGTCTTTCAAAACAGAAAGATTTCAAATAGTGTAGTTCAAAATTGAAAAATCCCACTCTACAGAATCTTTTCTGATGCCAAGCATAATTGACTCTTATGTGCAGGAATTATTCTCTTTCACATTTTCTGGGTTCAAATGAGGTAATTTTAAACCAGCGCTCTGTTGAAATGAAAGGAATGTGACTTTGTAATCATAAAGGCAGAATCCCAAGCCAGCGGCTAATGATTTTCTCCCTTTATATAGAAACGTGAAGGAAGACGATAAAATTAGAAAAACATGTTTCGCTGGTACAGCAAAAGGGGTTGAAAGCACGTACACTGTACAGAATTTAAGAGACGCTTTTTTCAACAAAGAATCCCTAATATGTTAGTCGCAATCTCATAAATGTTTCGAATAACCAAGAGGCAGGATTTTCAATTAGTGTGCACTCTTGCAAACGTGTGCAGAAATTTGAGAGAAAGAGAATAAAGGACTAAATGAACTTTACTATCCACATCACGTGAATTCGTAGTCTAAAGCAGTCTAAAGCCCTCGACATGCTCATAATCTTTTAATTTTCCATGCAGGAGAACGTAAACGTTAGTATACTTAAAAGTTCTCATTTTACCTCCTGAAGGATATAACAAAATCTCTGTGGTTTAAGTTCAGATAAAAAGCTGGCATAAATTCCTTTTTATTAAGGGGCAAGTCTAGCGGCCACTCGACCAGCTGGAGGGGGGGCACGGAAATCATGGGATATATTAAGTGTAAAAAGTGACTGAAAAGAGCAAAAATTAGGGAAATTAACTATGAAGATTGAAGAACATTGTAGAATGCAGATCCTCAAAAGTGCGCCGAAGTCGGTGCAATTTTGGATTGTAACATTTTTGAGGCACAAAAACAAGTGGAGGCACAATGAAAATTTAGATTGTTCAAAATGAGATGCATCAAATTTGAGACAAATGGTTTTCTGTGAAGCTAGAAGAAATCGCAATTATGTACCGTAGAGCGGGACTAAGTGGCTCGTTTTTATCGGGTTTTTACAATTTTACCAGAAGGAATTTAAATTAGGTATTGCTCATCCACGTATAAGTAAATGAAACGTATTACAATAAATCTTATAATCTGGTCGATTTTCTACTTCTTGGACGTTGTGAAAGGTCTTTTCAATCTCTTAAATGGAGTTATTATTAAGGAAATAATTTTTCATTTGGTTTATAATTATAAAATACTATGCGCCACTTTCCCCCACAAAAACGACAATTCTTACAACAATTATTCGGTAGGACGAAGAAAATTTCTATTCATGAGAAAATTTGCATAAATCTGGTTTGGGTACTACACAGAAAAACGAAGATCCTTAAAAGTACGTAGTTTCGGTGTTGTTTTAAATTGCAACAAAAATGAGACAACGGAGAATGAGCATGCTGCTCTGTTCATGTTATAGTTTCACACTTGAAGTATTCTCGTTTTGAGGAAGAAGAAAATCTTATTTCGAGAATATAACAAATAAGCTGCAACAAAAATGATCACGCTATTTTTCTGTGTAGAACTTAGAAAATATGATCCCTTCCACAAACTTACAAACTTATTTGCGATAAAGAAAACAATCGCTAATCTTCAAGATTTTTATTCGTTGAGAGACAATATTAATTATACCAAATAAAGTTGCGGGTGAGCCAGTTTCACTCACACGCTTCACTCAGCCCCATTTTATGGTAATAAAGTCAAATTTTAAGTGCTGTACACGGAGAAAAATGAGATTGAAGAGTTCGATATTCAGTACACAAATTGTTTAATTTTTTTCTATTATTATACAATTAAGCCATTTCCCTTTCGGGTAAGCGCCATTTGCTCGGTGAAGAAAGGAGTAATGTGAGGTAGGGGGTATAGATTTTTTAGATTGATCTAGAATTCTCGTGTTATTTATTTAAATGACACGTTCGTTCCGCAGCACTGCTCCGACCCAGGTTGCTGATCAATCTCTCTAGCGATCACCCCAAGTGAAGAGCCTCACACGGTTGTTATGTGAGGTTCCCCACTCGGGCCCATTAGTATCAAAGGTCTTTTGTTTCAGGTGTCATTCACTCTACTCACATTCTTTTTATAAACTATTTGTAGCCAAAATTTTCTGTCCTGGCATACTACTCTAGCTTCCTTCACGTCCATGCATTTTTTCATGTAAGCTCTCGTGTTTTCTTATAATGATTATCAAATTTCAGTAATAGAAGCAGAAGACACGGGAAAGAATGTGAAACTAGACACTAATAATTAAAAATTTGTATCTCCCCGGCATAAAACCTTATCTTTTAATACTTTAAAGTTATTGTATACACTTCGTACGTTACCTTTGTTTAGAATAAAATTCACTACACTACAGCATCTTCGAAATCGACTTTATTACATCAGTGCAAATTTTTCTAGCTTCTGCATAGTTACTTTCATAAAGAAAATCAATATCTCCAGTCTTCTAGGAACAAAAGAGCATTTTTTAGAAACTTTTAAATTTATGGGGGTAGGATAAATATTCGAAATTTTCCTACGTTTGCCTCAAATTCACTATGGCACCTTCGAAATTAACTTTGTTACATGGAATCTGAGGTAATCTTGAGGTAAACCTCAAGCAATTTCCACCAGGAAGTTTTTGCACTCGATTTTTCTTTACAGAATACTTTTTTCTGATAATAATTTTTTAGTATTTAATTCTCAAAACGAAAATAAAGTATTTAGCCTTTATTAAAAGTAAAATTCAAATTTGACACAATTTTTTTTTCATATTTTCAATTAATGTTTAGAAAGTCTTATTTCACATAAAAAACTGAGTAAAAAAGTATTATACAACAATTGGATACATTTTAAACTATGCGTTCTATGGAGGTTTTGTATAGCAAAAATTGTTTTTTTATCATTAAGGTTATTAAATCGTTTTTGCTTTTCTTTATTACTTAGTTTTACTCTTCGATAGTTTTTAAACGTTTTAAATATTTAAAAAAGGTATTATGCCATTTTTGAAATAAATAAAATTTAATTCTTTGTTTTTACAAGAAATACATATATTTATTTAATAAAAAAATCTATAGGAGGGGAATTATGATACTAAAAAAGTATTTCGCAAGTATTTTATTCAATTTCTCGTTTGATGTAAACTATAGTATTATAGCAAAAACGGTTTTTTGTGATTAAGATTATTGAAGTGTTTTTACAATCAACTTTTCTATATTGTTTATTACCATGGAACAATTTTTAAACGTTTCAAATATTTCTAAGAAAAGTATCGAGCCCTTTTTGAAATAAGTGAAATTCAATTTTTTTTTAATATTTTAAATTATTGTTTAGAATAGTTTCTCTTCGTGATAGACCTATGCCCGACAGTGTGCGTTCCAAAAAGTATATTTATCTCGTGAAACAAGATGTAAGATTTTTGAAAAAAAAAAATCAAGTGAATAATCGTTCAAAATGAGCAACTTTTCTAAGGATAAAACAAAAATATAGGCATTTTTATTGAAAAGCATAATGTATTATAGAAAAATACAAATAATATATTTTTTTACATATTAAAACCATGTTTTTGTGAAATTTCTTATTTGATTACGTCTCGCCCATACAGTCATTTTTCCCTCGAAGTTTCTTTTTTGGCCTTCCACGAGCTCGACTCTCCAAATTTCTTTGTGCCAGCGTTGTATTCACCATATCTTCGTCATTTTCGTCAGATTCAGAAAGGTCACTTTCTACGTAAATACTCCGATTATCAGAAACATGGTCAACTTCATCCTCTGAAAGGTTCTCCACCAAAAGGTTGGACAATTGTTTCCTCAGCAAGCAGCTCTTGTTTGATGTTGCGTGATCTTAAATTGCACGCCATCTTCAAACACAATAGATTCATTTAATTTTGTTCGATACAAATTTTTCAGCATGCTAATAACGTATACTTACCTTCTTCTCTTCATAATAAGACTAAGACCACTTTTTTTATAATTAAAACTTTTTTGCGAAAAGTTACGCAACGGTCACATGGGGTGTCGCACACCCCGGAAAATTGCAACGTTCTGTTTCGACGAATTGCGTAGATGTACTATCCTCTAGAGGCTTATGCCAGGTGTTGTATTGTAAAGAAGATACCCAAAATTACTAGTAGATGACGGACCATGTCCAATTTTAAAATAACTACTTACAGCTATTGAGGGTAAAACTTCGGCTGGGATGAGAGACACCCCAGGTGACTGTTAAGGGTTAAAAACAGAGTAAAAAAGTATTTAAAAAGAATTGGATAACTTGAAAACGGTGCGTTTTATGGAGGTTTTTTATAGCAAAAAATGTTTGTTTGTCATTAAGGTAATTATCATTTTTTCCCTCGACTTTTGATTATTATTTATTACCTTTGGATAGTTTTTTTAACGTTTTAAATATTTAAAAAAAAGTATTGAACCCTTTTTAAAATAACAAAAATTTAATTATATTTTTACAAAAAATATGTATTTATTTAATAAACAAAAAATCTGCAGCAAAGGCAATTATTATACTAAAAATTTATTTCTATTATACTAAACCAGCCAGAATTTTTAAAAATATTTAACTTATCTGCCGTTCTACGGATTAAGGCCGTAGCTGCAATAAATAAAAAATAAATAGTTTTTTATATTACTGATAACGTTGAAAATAGATCTAACGATGTTTTCATCACTTGATTAAATGTTAAACATTGTTTCAATGAATTATTGCATCATCAGCTTAAAAGGCAGCAACTACAAGTCTCGATTTACCACTTTCTGTCTTCTTTCGTAGAATTAGCCGAGTCTACCATCTGCATTTTTACATATTGATTAACAATTTTTGTTCATTATTTTTTCATAAATGGTTAGATCACACCAAAAATATGAATAGATCAATTAATTCGCCTCGAAGTAAGGTTGTTAATATAATAGGTCAATCGATTCGTCTCTCGAATGAAGGAGTCTTATTTTTACATCGACTTTAAATTATGTCATACTATTAAACTGATTTTGTGAATATTATAAAGTACTGAAATGGAATGTAACGCATATTTTTAGAAATTCTCGCATTTATCTACGAAATAGTCTTCAATTTATCGTCTTAACAAAAATGGTTGCCATCCACACACACATATATGCATCCGGACAATTACTAGAAACCTTGTATTAGACATCTATCAACTGATGAGAAATGCTTAATTAAATCATTTTGAAAAATATTTGAAATTGTAACGACTACAGAGCCTCATCTTTGAAGAAGCAAAACTACTCAAATATCCATTAAAATGAGCGGGGTATATAAGGAAAACCAGCTTCAAACGTTTTTGTCGATTTTCTCCGTTCGCTGATTTTTTAGTTACTGCCTTTCCATAGAGCGGCACTCATAAATCATCAGAAAGATACTTTCTGTAAAGAAACATTGAGTTCAACAAGTTTTAGGTTGAGGTAGGAACATTTTGAAATTAACAATAATTCAATTTACGATTGGGAACTTGGTCTAGACTCTAGTATCTCCTACAGCAAATTGGTGGTTAGTAGACGTAAATTAGCAACTGATTATATCGATTCCATTTCCGGACTATACAGGATGGAAGCCTGGTCGACGATACGTTTCTGATAGTCAACGACATCGATGCCTGGCTCTATGGATATCAAGTATGTAGTACGTACATTCTACGTGACCAAGTTGTCTGCTGTGCATGTAGATTGTAGATGGTACTTGCACGTGTAGGCGCGTATCTTGTCCTTTTTACTGTGCTCGACTGTATGAGGGAGAAGCGTTAGGTTAACCGTTATCTTGACTCGTCCTACACGTCTCGAGTTATCCAGAAGTCACAAAAGCAAAAGAATTTATGACAAAGAATAAACGAAGCCAGAAATACAGGAAGACTCCTCCCAAACTATGAATTGTTTGAATAATGGAGTGATGTTAGTCCACATTTTTTTACGCCCGGGAAGTAACTGATAAAAACTTTTAGAAACGAAAACAATATAAAACTTTTATTTCGATTTCTTTGCGATTCATCCAGGCAGTAACTTATTGTTAAAATACAATATAACTAGCGAACTTTCGATAGCGAACCGCTATCCTCATCAGGCAATCTCATAATCTGTAGAAGGTATTAATACATATTATAGGTTGAAATATAACAATAATCTGTAGTTGTTTTAAGAATATTATTCATAATTACTTTTCTTTTGACCACTGTTGACGTTCTTAAAACAGCTACAGATTATTGAGATATTTCAACCTCTGATATGTATCAATCCCTTTTATAGATTATAAGATTACCTGATGAGGATAACGGTCGGCTATCGAAACGTAGCTAATTATATTGTATTTTAACAATAAAATCGCAAAGAAACCGAAAGAAAAGTTTTATATTTATTCGTTTCTTAGCATTTTTATGAATTATTGTTAAATTCTTTCAGACAATTATCACGGGAAAAAATTATAGCTAAACCAGTAGCTACAAATATTGTTAGAAACGAACCAACGATATTGGTCAAATGTGTAAAGCAGCGGAGATTTGCAGCAGAATTTTTTATGAGTATAATTATTAATTAATCACATGAATAAATCCTGAAAACAAAGAAATGATATATTCTGAATGTTCGAACTCTGAATCTGACGCTAAAGAAATAGGATTAACTCTGACAGAGGTTCGAAATTTATAATTGATTAAACAGTTTAGCTTGCTAATTCAACAGATTTTAAGATTCCATTAAAATGAAAATATGTGGAATTAATAGCAGAACTAGTTTTTTAACTTTTTAAGTTTTTAAAACTTGGATTAAAACTTATTTAATTTCTCCGAATTTCTAACTAACCAACAATGTTTACTTGAAGTTTCGATTTTGTATGGCGTCTGAAACTCATGACGTCACATAGTTACTTTTAAGATATGCCAATGTTACAGTTGGCTGTTTCAAAAACAAAAATTACTTTATTCAAATATATTTTAGTTTTATTGTTTTGACTTTCCAGTATTTTTCTGTTTGAACTGTAAACTTTCTTCCGTGTACCCTACTTTCTGTGATAGAAATCGAATTTTAAGTTCTTACCTTTATTAGTAATTATTACAAACTAACTGGAAAGTATTGAATCATTATTTTATAATTACTGAGGTATTTGAAAAATTAGATGTTTAAAAATATCTTTATGGAAATAAATTCCTGTTAAATGACCTTAGTTAATTCAGAGGGTATCGATAAACCTTGTTTATTTTCAAGCCATTGGCAAGAAAATTACTATGCCAGAGTCATTTACCATCTCGACACAAGAAATCCTTCTAAGAATCGAATATAAAAGTGTATAAATACCTCTAAAGTATATACATAAATAGACAATGTTTTCACAGAATTAATGAAAAGAGAAATCGTAATTTTACCAGTGATGAAAAACTAAATTCAATTTTAATCTCAGGGTGTCTACTCATTTTCGCCCATCAAATTCCTGCGTTTTCCCGTTTTTTTTACGGTTTTAAATATCGAATCTCCTCTTAATAGAAAACAAATCGATTTTGTCTAAAACCATTTTCTATATCCAACCAAAATTCTGAGTTATCTCCCATAATAGATTAAAATGGTCTACCCTGTGTAGCTGAACTATTGATATTTATCCCTCATCGAGCCACAAATGAAGTTGAAAACGAACCAATGCTATTGGAAACATTTGCAGCAAAATTTATTTTGACTATTATTATTAATGATTTACATGTTTTAATCCTTAAAAATTAATCGGTTTCCACCTAACAAAATTTCGTAGGAGCAACAGTTGTGATGTTAAAAGCCAAAATGCCAAACTCAAAAAACATACAAGACCCAAAAATAATCAAATTTCGAAAAAATAAAACTTTTGCTAAAATGTGCTCGACAAATACTATCTTTTTCTCTCGAACAAAATTCTGTAAGACCAACCGTTCTCATCTCTTTAATACTTCTAAATATCTCTTGTTACTCGAATTTTTTCTAAAATTTTATAATCTTGCAACATTGCAAAATTTTGCTTTAAAATCTTCCACGTACCTTTCCAAAATGTTAGGAAATTATTTGAGAGTTTAGCAATTTTTTTTCAATTTTATCTTAAAATTCATTTTTCGAAATAAAAAAATATTTGAAATTTTCCCAGGAATCTTAAGATTTTTTTATTCTCTTGAAACCTTTTCAAATTCTTAGAAAGCTTCTTTTTTTCGAAATCTTCAAAAGCCTATATTTTGTTTGAAATTTTTTGAAACCTTTACAAGTTTTAAATTAATTAAGAATCTTTTTAAAACTTTTAAATATCTCTTACTCAAATTTTTCTAAACTTCTGTAATCTTGAAAAATTGAAAATTTTTGCTTTAAAATCTTAAAAATACTTTTTCAAAATTTTCAAAAATTCTTTAAAATTTTTAGAAATCTTTTGCAATTTTCTCTTAAAATTCAATTTTAAAAATAAATAATTATTTGAAATTTTCCTAGGAATCTTAAGAAATTTTTTTATTTTCTTAAAATCTTCCACATTCTTTTTCGACATGTTTTGAAATCTGCAAAACCTAAAATTAATTCTTTAAAATAAAACCTAAATTATTTAATATTTTCACAAAAATCTTGTTGTCGGTATCGGTAATTTTTATGTTCCTGGTGCCGACAGTATACACTTCGTGAATGAAGAAATTCTAAGTTGTTGTCCATAATTTCATTTTTCTTATCTCTTTAAAAGCGTGAAAAAGTTTACAAATTACAGTGTGGTAGCAAAACAACAAAAATATATTTATTTCCCAATTGTTAAAAATCATTTACAACTGAAATGTTCTCTTTTGTCAATAATTTTTAAAAACAGTTAGAAATAAATTTTATCAAAAAATAAAATTACTTATTTGAAAATTTTTATTTACAAAACTGATGGTGCCGAAAATTTGTAATCATTATTAATACATAAACAAAATCAAAACAGTCAGTAAAAGTCATTTTCACGCAGTGACGCAACCAATAAGGTTTTCGACAACAATGCATTCGATATCTCCAGATTCAAATTTATTCATCTTGTTATCACGATTATTAACCCTTATCGGCTTTCCGATTTTTTTCCGTTTGTCAATTTTTTTTTTCAAGTATTTTTTTTCGAATAGTTAAATTATCACTGAGGCTTCGGAGACATTTTTCTCATATTTTGTATTTTATTAAAATAATTTATGATTTTTTTCAGCCAAAAGTATCTGAAAGTGTTTTTGCAGGCGTTTTCCTAAACTTTAAATATGATTTTCGACTCAAATTTATATTCCTGATTAATTCCCAGCTTTATTTGAATTCCCGGCTATTTCGCAGTTAATAGAGACCCTGAATCTGTTTTAATCTTCCCTTTTGGGGTCCATATAAATTGTAGGGCAGAGTGGGATATGGTGGCAGGCTTTGAATGAAATGTCCTTTAAATTTCAATTGAAATGTAATTTTTAATTCTGTATTTTTTGGTGAGAAGCTCACATTATCAGGTTACATATGTTATTTCGTAAATCCGTTTTTTAACAACATCATTATTTGATATTTAATAATTCTTTGGTCTTTCATTTCGGTCAGCGTACCCCATACCATGGGGCATGGTGTCCGACATATTACTGCCGGTTTATTTCATGAATATGAACGTTGTAGAATAAAAAGCGTACAATATAATAATTCTTGAAAGTATTATGTAACGGAAAAAAATTACTCGACAAATGATCAGCACTAAATAAATGTTTTCTTATAAATAAAAGTAAAGTATGTCGCAAAACCTAGTTCTAACCTCTTACTCCTTAAAAATTCTATTCAGCGTGTAAAGATCTGCATTTGCCTTTAACAGATATCTTGTTTACCGAAAGGTACCAAAGGCGCGCAAATTAAAAACAGGCATTGATTAATAATATTCAAAGTCCTACTTATTCAGTTATTCTTCAACACATGTAATTAGGACCACCCTAATAAATAAAGATAATTGCTTAAAGTGTATGTAAAATGGGAAATTATTATAAGGAATAGAAAAAACTCCATAACAATAAGTTTTAGTCTTTTTCCGTTATAACCTCAAAGTTTACATGCTGGTCTCTTTCAAAGAAATAACACATGAAATTGAGCGGTTAAGTAAAGAGAATCCTTTCAAGTATATTCTAATAGAAAATTATAATTAGGAAAGTCAATACATTTATAACTTTTATAACGCCAATTTTTATATTTGTAGATTATAGTTACGAATTTCACATAACAGTCCTTTTCAATGTAATTAAACGTGAACTTGGTACTTACCTTATTGTTATTAAATATAACTTCAAATCACGTTTCGATTTTCGTTATCATTCATAGTCATTTTATGCAAAAAAATAATATGGAAATCAACAAACGTGGGCGTTTTTTGTAATTGACACCATGCTTCACACGGACACCATACCCCACTCTCCCCTACTATAGGGGTAAAAGTTAACCAATTCGGCTAAAATTTTAAGCAAATCATTTTTTGACCTTTTAAACGAAACTGTTTCCTGGAAGCAAAATAATTAAGAAAAAGAGTTTTTCCCACGTTTTTAAGGATCACCCTAATGCCACTAACGACAGTATACTTAAGTACAGTGACCAGAGATCAAAAGATAATGTATAAAATATAAGTATATTTACAATCATAGGTCAATATACTTTTTCATATAGATAAAATAGAATCCATTTATTGAATGGACCATTCTTCGAAAAGGACAATGGCTATTGGCTATACTTCCATTTAAAAAAATGTACTAAATCTTATTGTGCAAAGATGCTAGGAGACACGATCCATTGTGTTTGTTTCACAATGGATCGTGTAACAAAGTTTCCTGCGTCCCGTCGTTCTCTGTACTTATAAAGACTGAGAAGGAAAAAGTGAAGGTACATTTACAACAGAAATAAGGAATAAGAAGAAAAGGTAAATGCAGATTGCTTAGTCTGTAGGATTTGTTGCGCAATGGCCGAAACGTTGTTAAGTGACTGTGAAGAAGACCACAAGAGGTATAAATAGGATGCAAAGTTATACAATGCAATTTTAAATTGAGTGCTTCAAACTCCTTCAGGGAAAACTGGACATGTTGAATGTACATATTAAACAGTCTAATTTTGTCTCATTTCTAAGTTATTTATTGAAACATTATGTTTTATCAAGATTCGCGGTAGCGAATCGCCGTCAACTACTAAAAAATAGTAGAAAAAGATTCTGAATACCCATACGAGAAAAAAAAATCTGCCATGAAGGACGAAGTACGAAAAAGAAAAAAACCGCTACCGGGAATTTCTATCTGTAACATAAATGATTATAAACACTAAGAGAAGAATATCTCAGTCAAATTATGAGATATTGTAGCCAAGCTTGGTGGGTATATAAAACTTACCAGGATGAAATAAATTCGCAATTGCAGTGGTTGAAAAAAGAAAAGTTAAAAACGTGATTTTTGAAATGCACGCTAAGGTGTAGCTTACACGCTTTTACCAAATAAAATAAAACTTTTTTTACATTCTCATTTTAATGAGAAGGTACTGGTTTTATGTGAACTTTGAATTTCGCGGATTTCATCGAATCTCGAAATTTTCGGACTCACTGAGAAAAAATCGATTTTACTACGGTGTCTGCCTGTGGTTGTCGTCATTATCATCGTTTTCGTCGTTGTAGTCTATTTAGGCACGGTAACTTTCGAAGGAATTATGTGATTGGATTGCCCTTTGGCACATATTTTAAGGTCTGAAAAGAAGGGACAACTTCGTTAACCAGTCATTGTTGGCCAACGGTTCTCGTTTTATCCATCGAAAATACTTTTTAATAAATCGAAAAATTCTATTTTCCCGCAAAACTATACGAAATATAAAAGAATATTGAGAAGCAAGATATTTCATCTCAAAAAGATAAACAAATTTTCTTGAAATAATTTTTTTTACAAGACCCATATTTTTCGTTCTCATCGTGAAAAATGTTATAAGAAAAAAACAAAGTCCATTTTTCAGTCAAACTATGCAAGATACAAAAAAATGCATTGACAAAAATTGTTGAACCAGAAAATTGTAAGTTACAATCGTAAAAAATAACAATAAAATTTTTCAAAATATACTTTTTTGAAAAACGACACAAGTTACAAAAAAAAAATAGACAAAAGTTGTTCACCCAAAAATATCTACAAATTTGTTATGAATAATTCTTTTATGGGATGCTTACTTTTTGTTTAAATCGTAAAAAATAACGATAGAAGAAAAAAATTGAATTCTTGGAAAATCGCCACAAGATACGAAAAAATGTTAATTAACAAAATTATTTGCCTAAATCGTATCTACAAAGGGCTTAGCGGAATAAGCATGTGAAATCGGCCACCGCGCGTATGAAGTTGACATTAATGCCATAAGTTCGTTTATATGTGGAATGAAACTCCACCAAGTTTCAACTTCAAAATCCCATTTTTGTTGGAGATATGGAGGGGGAAAGCAAAATAAAAAAAAAAATTTTTTGAAAACGGCTTGACCGATCTCAATAAACAAATTATATGTTTTAAATACCACTCTGAAGAAAAAAAAATTTATGAATTTTTCGAACAAAAAATAAGCATTAGAAAAATGTTTTGAAATTTTGAAATTTTTTTTCGCCCTGTGTTGTTTTAGAGATACCACTTTAATTTTTTCAAGAAAACACCCTTGAATTGTGTACTACAACTCAGATTTTTTATGATTTTTTTGTGTGTGGTGGAACATAGTTCAATTAAACAATGTACGTAAAGGCGCGGCGCCGCCCGCTGCCCAGGTTCACGGTGAATGAATGGCATCCATTTTTTTCAAAGGACGTCTGCACTTTGCCTATACACGTATAGTTTCTAGAGTTTACCCCGTGAAGGTTGCAGTACGTTTTTAAACTCCTTATTATCGGGGTGCTTTTTCAAAGTGAGTCCCCTCGCCTCTCACCTACTGTAAATTGAACTCAGTCCTTGCTTGTGTCTCTTACTAGGCAGAATGAGAAATTAAGCATCGAACTTTTCGTGAAAACGTAACAAACAAATGACGATTACTGCGCTCGTCTTCTGTTCTTATGCATACGCCACAAACAAATGACGATTGCTGCGATGGTCTTCTGTTTTTATGCATACGCCACAAACAAATGACGATTGCTGCGATCGTCTTCTGTTTTGATGCATACGCCACAAACAAATGACTATTGCTGCGATCTTCTTCTGTTTTTATGCATACGCCACAAACAAATAAAGATTGCTGCGTTGGTCTTCTGTTTTTATGCATACGCCACAAACAAATGACGATTGCTGCGATTGTCTTCTGTTTTTATGCATACGCCACAAACAAATGATGGTTGCTGTAATCGTTTTTGTTTGCCTCCATTACACAGCGTAAAAAAATTAAACGTTATGTTATAAGGTTTAGTTAGCTATAAATAAAATTCAGAATTAATTTAGAAAAGAAATGCACGATTCTTTGGATTTTGGGACATCAGAGTTTGTGACGGCTTCAAGCTCGACTGCTACCGTCATTCTTGCCTTGTGCGTCCCTGATCAACTTTAGCTATGCTTACCGAATGATAAAGAGTCGTAACTAGAGTTGTTTAAGTCGCGACCTCCGGGCATTTTTTATGTCCTAAAATAGAACGCAATTCGTCGTTTTCTAATTACGCATATGTAATTATGGCGAATTAATAATTATGTATTATGCGCTGTGTCGATACACTTGCATCGATGTTTTCATAATTTTTGAAACATTGTGCAACTTTGTGCTCAGGTGCCTTAAAAATCCTTTAGTAGAACATTTGATTTTGTGACTACCAGACCCGAGGCCGTCACAACAAAACCAAAGATCGGTGTAAACGGTTCTATTGACCAAGTGGCTCGAAATGACTGCGTGGGGCAATGCCGCGCTGATGATTTTTATTTTTTTGAACCATGTTCCATCACACCAAAAAAATCATTAAAATCTTTTCTTTAAAACCTAATTTTTTAAAAACAAAAAATTAGTTATAATTTTTCCACGAATTTTTAGATATATTTTTTTTTCCTAAAACCTTTGAAAACTCTCTTGAAACTTTTTATAATCTTTTAAAGGTTTGAATTATTTTTGAATCTTTACACATATTCTAAATATCAATTGAATTTACTCGATTCAAAAAAAATTCCAATATTGTCAAATTAAAGCATTTTGTTTTAAAATTTCCAAGACTGTTTCAAAATTATAGAAAATCATTGAAAATAATTTGAAATCTTTTTGATTTTTTTTTAATTAAAAAAAAATCATTTATACTTTTTCCGTGAATCTTAAGAAAAGATGTCAAATTAAGAAAATTATTAGAATTTTTCCTGAATTCCCTGTTAGATTTTGTGAAATTAGGAATATTTTCCCTAAAACATAAATATTTAGTTCAAGATTCAACCCATTTGTTACAAACAAAATGATGCCATCAATTATTTGGATGTAGTGCTTAACAGCATTTAAAAAAATTTTTAACTCACGGCCTTTTTCCTTATCCAACTATACTTTTTCAACAAAGTAGTTTAATTTTCAACGAAATAAATGAATTTTCAACAAGAAAATTAAGTATTAGAATACTTGATAATAGATTTAATACTTTCACGATGATTCATGATGATAAATTTAAATTTAAAGCTTTTTCGGGTTTTAATCATGTGCAAAACTACGAAACTTACCGACGTATCGTGAACATTGCAGTTCACTTCTTCAGGGCTGACCTGAAACTGAAGTTTCAGGTTACGTTGTTCTTGTATAGATTC
>JAABKJ010001549.1:0-30323 GCA_011634705.1 Andricus grossulariae
TAAATGAAAATTAGGGAAAATGAAATTTATGACAAATGATAATTCGGATAAATGTAAAATATGACAAATAGAAATTCATCCAAATGAATATTAGGTTATGTGGAAATTAGGAAAAATGAAATTTATCTCGAGTACGAATTCGGAAAAACAGAAATTAGATTAAATTAAAATGAGGATAAATAAATATTATGGTGGATAAAAAATCGAAAATACGAAAATTATGCCAAATGAAAATTTGGTATAATAGAAATTATGATAATTGATAGTGAGCACAAACAGAGGTTATGTGAGTTGACACTTCGACAAAATAAAAATTATAATAAATTATTGTTCGGCAACTTGATTTTAGGTCAAATGAAGCTCAGGTAATATGGACTTTGAGGTATATTCATGCGCCTTCTTTGATGCACTGCCTTTTTTTGCATTCCCATTAAAAAAACGCAGCTGAAGTAAAAAAAAAAGGATTTGTCTCGCTCTTGGTGGAAACGCCGTATCGTATAGCACATGCAGAAAGTGGTTCCAGCGGTTTCGAGAAGGAAATTTCAGCCTTCAGGATGATGAGCACCCTCGACAACCAAAAAAAATTATTTTGAACTGCAAATTGACAATTGCCACAAAAATAGAAAACATGTATCATGCATTATAAACCAATCGATGCGAAAAATGCCGAGAATTAATTTGTAGACCTGACATGAATAGAATTTTTTAGGATGTGAAGATCTTATGGCATGATTTCTTGGTATAAAATAGATTATTTGATATAAAGAGGAATTAGAATTATTAAAGGATAGGAATGTTATTTGCGAAGTCGCTCTTGCTCCGACGCACAATGGGGCAAAAAAATACCCCTGGACAAATCAATTTTTGTACTTTTTTAAAAACTTTTCTCAAGTTCTATTTCTCTTAAGACATTCAATATAAAAAAAATAATGAAGATAAGTGATTTTTTGGAACTGACAATGTTTATCTTACTCAAATTAATAGATTTTGTATAAAATGTGAGAGAACTGAATGGTCCATTACCATTAATTAAGAAACGATGCTTTTTAGTATTTGATCAGGCAATTTTCATAAACAAATTCACAGTTTGGCGATTTTTCAATTAATAGGCTCAATTTTTGCTTACGAATTCAACTAGGTATGCCTTTCCAAAGACTTTTTGCTACAATACTTCGAAAACTAACAACAATTATTCATTATTTAAGAAATTTTTATAAACAAATTCACAGTTTGGCGATTTTTCAATGAATGGGCTCAATTTTTGTATACGGAATCAACTAAGAATTTCTCTCCGATGACTCTTTGCTATGATATTCTGCAAATTGAAGCTGAAGCAGTGCTTTCTTCTGCAAGCAGTGATCCACGAATCGTGTCCATGAATCAGAATCTTATGACTGATGGTGACATAAAAACCCAATCATGTTCTTTTGCAAACAGATCTAACAAAGTTGAAGTTTTTGAGTAACTGATTGCTCAAACCAGTTATTTTAGATATTGTGTCGTAATTCTCAAAGAATTTTCTGACCGTGTTTCCATCGTTTGTAGAACCACTTCCCTGTTTCACAACATCCACGATTAAGCCTAGCTAAGTGTGAATTTCATTCTGGATTTACACCTTTCTTTCATTTAATATCTTTTTGCGTTATCATTGATTATTTTGTCATACCAATAGGTCAATTATCTGAAGAGAATCAGGAAGCGCGAAATGAAGACCTGAAAAGAGGTCGAGAATATAATATACAAAAATCATCTCCAATCAAGATGCACGAAGATCTTTCGCGCTTTTTTTTGTGTTCTGATGATCTTTATTTCGGAAGCTTGAGATATCAGTTTCCCCAAATTACGAGATCACTGCTTCCAAAAGCTAAAGCACTGCTAATGAATACTAAATAATGAATAACTGTTGTCATTTGGCAACGTACAAAGAGTCATCAGAAAGACATTCTTAGTTGATTTCGTATACAAAAATTGAACCCATTGATTGTAACTGAATTTGTTTGGAAAAATTGTTTGAATAATGAATAATTGTTGTAAATTTTCAAAGTGTTATAGCAAATAGTCATCAGAAAGACATCCCTAGGTGATTCCGTAAACGAAAATTGAGCCTATTCATTGAAAAATCGCCAAACTGTGAATTTGTTCACAACAAATGCTTGAATAATGAATAATTGTTGTCGATTTGCAAAGTATCATAGTAAGGAGCCATTGGAAAGACATACCTAGTTGAATCCGTGAACAAAAATTGATCCGATTCATTGAAAAGTCGTCAATCCCAGAAAATGAATTTTCTTCATTAATTTATTTATGCTCGTAACACCATTATTGAAGAAAAAAAAGTTCAAATCGGATGAATAGTGTAGCCTAAAAATTGATTTGTCCATGGGTACATTGTTTGCCCCATTGTGCGACGCGACGGTCGGTTCTGCCTCGCTCTGCCCTTCGTCGTAAACAACGAATTTGTGAATTCCTCCAGAAATGACCCACGCAGTAAAGTTAATCAGAAATTGCCTTGGGGGTTGTTAGGAATTTTTGCTCACCTTCTGCTTATTCAAAATAATATAGTGGTCGTTTCAAATATTCACATATTTCTATTTCTTCTTACAGAATTAAGTTCAGAGACGACTTTATAAGGCAACTATTTCCTGAATACGACGGTGATGTCTTGCCTCCTATCAAGAAACTTCCATATGATGTACATAATCCGCAGTTGAGTAATTTACGAAGAATCGTTGATGACAAGATAACGAAATTCCGTAAAGGATCAATTTTACTCGTAAGGGAGCATGTCATCATCGGATGGAAGTCGGAAGATATAGTTGCACCTCTATCTAATTTGGATGGCACAGCTAAAAATGTATTTGACACAAATAACAACAATTTTGTAATACTCGACTTTGATGAACTCAGGCGATTGGGTCTTAGCCGTCGTTTGGCACTTGTTATTATAGAAGATAACTCTATTGCTATACGCGGAGTCCAACATCCAGCAAACTCTCAAGTAGTCCATCATCCGCACGAAGCAAACCAACAAGCAATCTAGCTAGCAAATCATGGAGTAACCCATCCAGCAATCAATGAAGAAAACCGTCAACTGAATGTTGAAACAAACAATCAAGCATTTCGTATGTACCAGGAATATTTCAGAAGACAGAGACACAACTAATTAAATTAAAAGAACATGTAAAAAGAAAGTAGGATAGCGTATGTGATCCTTAGTCGGTTCGAAATATTACTACAAATTAAAATTACATCAAATATTGCTTCTGGTGTCCTTAATTATAAGTTGGCAATTACATTCTTCTAACATTGTTATCCTACTTCAGTTGTAAAATATATTACGTGGAAAAAACTTCTATTGAAGATAAAAACATATCGCCAATACAGTTTTGACATATTTGTGTACATTCTTTCTCTAATTATAAGCATTTTTATTCTTAAAATCGACATTGGAACTTCAAAAGTAAAGGTTAACCACCAAATGGACCTTTTGGGAAAAAGAAACTTTTTTTTATCTCAAAAGAAAGCTTAAGTTTTTTCCTTGAAAAGCATCAAGGTTAATAGCCGGATTTTTATTTTTAAATTCTCATCATGAAGAGAAAGTATCAGTTTTGTGTGCAAACTGACTATTGCGAATTCCACGCAATCTCCATGTTTCGAGACCCCCTAAATCCAAAAAAGAACAGGGTGTCTGTCTGTCAGTCGTCATCGTCCTCTGTTTATCGGATAACTTTTGAAAGTCTAATCGGATTGGATTGGAAAAAGTGCTAAGTAGCTACCTGGCATCATCGGACAGGTCTTCTCATAGGGTTGTAGTTTCGTTCTTTTGTCCCAAAACCAAAAAAAGCTTAATAGCAGCTTCCTAATATCAAGCAGGTATTCTCACATGGTTGCAGTTTCAGGCACAAATCCCCAAAATCAAAAAACGCTGACTGTCTGGCAGCATCATACTTGTCTTCCCACACGGTGACAGTTTTGATAATCAATCCTCAATACGATAAAGCACTACCAAGTTGCCTGGCAATATTGTTTAAGGAAATACAATTAACGTAAAACTTTGAATTCTTTCGAAATGTTATCATCTTTACTAAAAAAGTATATTTTCTTCTAAAAATGCTCTTGAACAAACGATACAAATTTAATAAATAATGCCTCCTACTGTAACCTTCCGTATTATATTTTAAACGTTTGAAACTGCATTGTACATTATTTTTTCTAAATTCAAAATGAGACCACGACCACGAAATTGAAGAAAATTTTCCTATTATTATATGCACTATATACAAACCTACTACATATTTATTATGTTTCAAATAATCTTTGAGAATCCCAGGCTTACAATTTCTAAAATCCAATTCAATATTGAATGAATTTCAAATCATCAGTATTTGAAACTACATTCCATTTCAAGAATAGGAATTGCAATTGTAAACTAGGCCGGAGTGAAAATGCTAAAATTGATCGAATCATTTTTAACTCTTTATTCCTGTTTACTAGTGAAACCTGTATATACAAACAATTTTCAAAAACTTGGGAACCAATAGGAACATTTTTGTCAATTATGAACAAAAATTGATGGAATTAATTAAATTTGTACAATTTCAAACATTGGAATGATAATACAGCAATCTTCTTTTGTATTCTTTTTTTAATTCTTAATTTTCAATATAATATCTTAAAATGTTCCTATTTTTAGTTGGCAAATTTGAAGCATGAATAATAATTCTAAAGGAAGCGTTAAAAATTGAACGATTTAAAATTAAAAAATTAAAAATTGAGTTTACAATTAAAAGTGGTAAAAATTGAACTATCTGAAATTGCTAATCAGTAACTGAATAATTTCAGTAATTTCAAATGGTTATAATTGTCGAGTCCTGCATTTTCACGTTGAACGCAAAAATTTTAATTTTTTCCTCTCATACCTTTTAATTTTGCAATTAAAATGATTAGTTGAATTTTGGAAACTATAATTAATAATTTGGAAAGTATCGAATTTCGTGCGATATAAATTTACTTTATATAATGGTAATTTTATGTAATGTTATGAAATAAAAACTTAAAATTCTAGAATTTTAGAAGCTTTGACCTGGAAAGATTCAGTTTAGTTTTTAATATCAACTTGCTAAATTTTAGTCGCTTTGAATTTAAAATTATTCAAACTCGAAAGTTTTCAATTTTTGATTATTTAACCTTTAACTTTTTTTCCAACTTCGTGATTCTCCAAGTAAAAATAAACTTGCTTAACATTTAGCGCTTCGACATATAAAGCAAACAGTTCAACTCATTTCCTAATTAAATTGTCCAAAATGGTTCAGTATATATTTTTTAATTTCAGATGCTTTCAATTCGAAATTATTAAATACTAATTGTTTCAAAATTCTTTAAAACATAATATTCAAAAATTCGTTCCATAATGTATTTTTAAATTGTTTATATTTTATAATGATAGGAAATAAAAATCCAGATACGTGAAAGCGCTATTTGCGCGCGTGCATTTACTACTAGTGTGTAATAAAACACATCTCTGTATTTTTCTTTCTTGGACACAAAAATTTTCTTATTCTTCTTATTATGTGATTCAAAGTAAATAAATTTATTGCTAGAAGGTTCGTTCATGCGTATTGACCTCCGCAATTGATAATATATGAAAAAACAATGGTTTTTGCAAAGTGAGTATATTTTTGTTCCAAACCGGGAGAAATCATGAATATTTACCGGGAGAACCAGGAGAAGTAATACTGGACTTTCTTGAATTTTGGCGATTGGGTGTTGGCCGACATTTCTTAAATGTTATTGTGGAAGATAAAGCTCAAGCTGCACGCGAAGCCGAATATCTCTACTCTGTTCAGCGAGAGAATACTCAACGTAAAAGACGAATTTTCGTCCAGTTATCGCAGGCTGTAATAAAAGTGTGGAGTTTAGGTGTGGTTTACTGATTCCCAAGTTTCCACTTTGAAGAAATCCTTTTCTTCAAAATTTCTGGCCTCTCTCAAATTTCACGACCGACTGTCCCGAGAGAAGCACAGCAGGATTTACTCCGCCCTTTTCTGAAAAAACTGCACGACGCTGAGTATTCCCTCGCTGAAGAGAGTATAGCAAACTATCAAGCAGTCCATTACCCGTGTACAAATTTCCCCGGTTGGCCCTACTACAACGAGGCTTCTGGCCGGATCCCGGCAGGGCGACCGCTGGTTAGGTTTCATGGTCAGGAACCGGTCGGGAGCAGACCGAGCATTGGTAAGCATACTTTTCTTCTGAAAACTACACATTTTTTAAGAGCCATGGCATTATTAAAAACGTACTTACGGATGCTAGATGAATTGTTATTTGAAAAGTATAATTTAAAGATTTATTATATCAGTAAAACAGACATTAGCTTGTTTAAATTCTTCAAAGAAACCAAATTAAATTTGTCTCAATATTTCCACTTATTAAATAAAACTTTTATTGATTCTGCAATGCGTCACATCAGAATTGTTATAATGTTCATAATTTTCTCAAATTTCCGACAATTTTTATTCTGTACAGTTTCAAATTTACCGCCATGTCTAGCGCCCTCTGCGCCTGGCGTTTGCGTAGATACTTAGTAGGTTTCAGTTTCTGACCTCGAACGAGAATGCACATTGCCCTCACGTGGCGTCGTCTCCTCGAATTTTGCAACTAAAATCTCAATCCGTAATTAAAATCAACTTTACTTCAGTAACCAGTTTGATCACCCCACTTAGTGCGCGGATAATTATCATTTTAAAGTAAAGTATAGTGTTGTATATTCATTTTTTCCTTTTTTTCTTCCTAACCTCAAATAACCACGTGGCTTCAAAAATAAAACAATTTCGACGTAATTCTAGCATCGAAGATTGAAACTCTACTCCAATCTCCTGGCGTGAATTTGTTAACTTGATTTGACTTTTAAAGTTCACCGTATTCTTTATGATGAGCCTGAAAATGCAAATCAAGTTACCAATTTCTCGACAGAAGCAACATTTTTTATCCGCTCTGTGGCCGGATTAAACGACCGAAGTCCGGCCGGTCTTAAAGCTGGAATTCGACCTGTTTACCGTCACGCTTTTAGCCGCATCCCGGCCGGTATTCCCGGCCGGCGATGCCCGGTCGAAAATGGGGCTAACCGGCCGGGCCCCGATCGGATCCCTGTTTCCATTTTTACACGGGCAACCATACGATCAATTAAACCATGAAGCATAATCTCAAGCAGGCCATAAAGCAACCCATAAATTAAATCAACAAGTGGACCATCATGCAGTCCATGCACTAAACCATCAAGGAAATCACAAAGTAATACCAACAATAAACACAGCTAGCAAATCATGGAGCAAACCGTCAACATTTTTTTGTTGTTGTCAAATTTAACACGCCGATTCGACTTTGTCAATTTTGGCTTCAGATTCGTAATGAGCGATCCCAAAAACCAACAAGTAGTAATTTTCAGCTAAATCTATGGACTTTTTAAATTTTTACCAGAATGCGAGTTCGCTCGCAGATAAAACCAGCAATTGCTAACCATTATGCTTGTTCCTATTTCCACTATTCTTAGAATATAACAAATGGGACGGAAAAATAGATCAAATTTTTAAATGACATGTCTCCTAAAAGACGACTTTTCTAACTCGGCATTAACGGGGAAAGAAGTATTATTATATGCATTATATCCTCATTACATACTTGTTATATGTCAAATAATCTTTAAGAAAGTGAGGCTTACAATTTTTTGAAGTCCAATTCAAGATTGAACGTATTTCAAATTGGCAATCCTCAGTGTTTGAAATTATATTCCGATTCAAGAAGATGATTTCAGATTGTAAACCAGCCGAAGAAAAGTTTATGTTTCTTTAGCTTCAATCGAAGAATCATGCTATTATTTTATTTTCATAAAGAAATAATTTTGTGGCATTTGAACCTTTTCAAAATTCGGGAAAAAATCAAAAATTCTGAAGAGAAAATTGCAGAAGGATTCAAGAAGAAGAATTGAAAAGGAAGAAATTTTGAGTTCGACATATTCAACTTTTTCCAAAAAAGTTCGCATTGAGCTCAATCCAAAAAAATCATGCTGTTTGCACATTTTCAAAATACCATCAATTAAATAAAGATTCATTCTAATTTCTAATTCTTTATTACTATTTACTAATAAAAATTTTACATACAAAACATTTTCCAACATTTTGGAACCAATAGCATAACTCATTCAAATTTCTAGAAAGTAAAACTTTCAAATCCATAAATCGAACGGAAGACATTAACTGATTTCAGAAAAAAAAAAATTCGTTCGGATGTTAACACACAAATTTTTATCTCTTAAGTCCAAATTATTTAATTAATTTGAGAATTTTACTTAACCATATTGGAAATTGCTTTAAGGCTCCATATATTTACAAATGTAATTCTTTTTGAATGAGAAGTTTTAAACTTGTAAAATTTCATGAGATTTAATATTCTTAAATTATGATTTGTAAGATTTGGAACTTAATTACTTTAAAACTCTCGATTGTCTGAATTAAACTTTCGCTAAAGATATCGTTCAACTAACAAGAATAATTTATTTTTTGTTAATCCCACCTTATCTGTACTCAGGCTAAAATTGATGTCATGATGGTCAAATGAATGCTAGTATATAATAGTATATATGCAGGATTATTTTGTTGAATATGCATTTGTGGCGCATTTAACGAGTTTATCGGTATACCAGTATCATCTATAATAGAAAATGAGGATGATCGTTGGTACTCTATTCGTCACTTTAGCCGTTTTCCTTAATGTTATTGGTAAATATATAATAATATAAAGTACCTGTAATTTACAGTAAATTTGTTATTGAACCTCGATTGTAGCCCAGCTGAAAATGGTCACGTGTGTTATACGTGGCTATTTACCACATATGTGCAGATCTAAAATTTTAACGTGCACGTATGTGGACGTCCGCATGAAAAGGGCCTTATGGGCGGTTCTAGTTTAGGGAATATTCACGTTTTTCTAAGGTGAGGTTATAATTATTATATTCGGTTTTGAGTGAGGGATGATACTGGAATCTATAGTTCATCTATTGGTACTATACTGACGTTTTCCAGGTCAGAAATATCAAACGTGGCAGCCATCTCATTCATTTTAATGAAACTTAGTGACGTTGTGCATGGGTAACGCTTTGTGGCAAAAGGATTTCGAAAAATTTTAAAAATTCTGCAAGCTACGCTATTTTGAAATTTGAGGTCCATTTTTTTTTAATTGTAATATTTCCAAACCTTCATTTCGGATTACAATTCAATTTGTAAGCATATTATAAAACAAGATGCTGTTTTACATAAAATATTGGAGAGAAAAATTTCCTAACTTTCGCACACAAAAATTTGATTCGATTACGTTTCTCAAAGCACCTACGGCCTTGACGATTACATTCTCATTGCGATACTCGCGCTTCGCGCTCAACAGCTAGGTTATACAGATGATTGGATTTGAAAAGTATAACCATGTCTACAAAATAAAACGGAATATGAGAAATTGGTATGTTTTTCGTTAAAGCAAAAAAAAAAACTTTTCTCTATTTTTTGAAAATTTTCAAAATTTTGAAAAGCATATAACCTTTTGGATTTTCATGAAAATGGAAAATTTCATTCGGATAATGTTTAAGACTCTCTTCTATATAAAAAAAAATTGGGCAAAAATTTCTAAAACTTAAAAAAAAAATTTTTTTCAAATTTTGAAAATGCTCTAAAATTTTTAATTTTGGTCGGAAATATCTGGTTAATGAACTTGACCTTCATTTTGGGACCCTTGAAAAGTTTATCAAATGTTGACTTGATTTGACAAATCCTTCAAAAGTTAGCGTGGCTACAACATTCAGGTAACCATACATACAGACATACATACAAACAGACAGACATACAGACAGACAGACACCGAAAAAATTTTATGATTTTTGGAATCTGTGAGTGCCAAAACGTGAAGATCCATTAAAAACCATTAAAATTAATCCATTAGTTAAACCATTAATCCATTAAAAACATTCAGAGATCTCAAATTTTGACGATTACATTACACTCTCATGAATGAGAATGTAAAAATAAAAATAAACAATATTCAATTGTTTGAATAAGCGTGTTTTTTAACTTACATTAATTATTACCTCACTAAGTCAAAAGTAAACACAAAGTTTCAGGGTTCAGAAAAACCCGCAACTTTTAAGCATGCATTATTCAAATTGAACGTTATCAACAGCGATAATGAATTGTTTAATCAACTGATTTGTAAACTCTGAATAATTATATAAGTCACTCTAATTGAACCTTGGACAAAAAGTGCAAATTTTATTAAGAAACTGCGATTTTGTAGCATTATTCTAAGAAAATATTATCAAAAATAATAATAAATTGCTGAAACAATTATGTTTGTTGAAATTATTTAAGTATTACCTCACTATAATTAAAAATTGGAAAAAAGTGAAATTTTTTTTGAAAAGATGCGACTTTCTATTTATATTCTAAGAAAAAATTGCTAAAAACAATAGTATATTATTTTAACAATTCGTTTAAACATTTAGTTGTCAGTAGAAAGTATTATTTTATATTTTAAAAACAATTTTCGTTAAAAAACGTATACAAATCATAATTAGGGCCAAAAACTCGCAAAACCATTTTTTCACTTTTGGCTTTTCTTTTGGGACCCTATAAAACAGACTTATGGGGGTGACATTTAGATAGTCATATTTTTTTGTATTCTATAGCTGATTGTGAAGAGAAATGTTGAGTTTCAACTCGATTGAGCTAATATTAAGGATTTTGAATAAAATTTACAAAAACGTCTTTTATTCTTATGGGAAATACGTGTTAAACTTCATGGGACTTGCATCACTTCTAAATATCATTTTTTTTTTTTCAACAAAAAAATAAATTTATTTTTGTGTGGATTTGAACAAATTTCCGTATCATACATCGTATTCATAACAAAAAAAAACTTTCCTTGTAACTTATTTTTAAGTCATACAGGCTTATTGTGCATTTTAAAATTGGTCTTATTAGGTATTTTTTATTAAAAATTAGTAAAAAGTTGAAAAAACCCAAAATATATAAAAATGTATCATTTATTATAATCGTTTTATTTCAGAAAAGTGCCACAATCTTCTTTACGTGACGTAGGCTTTACAGTGTAGGCACCCATATTTAATTACCTTCACAGAATTTGAAACTATTACTCTGTACGTTGTAGTGATGATAATAAAAACAGTTTATAAGTAATCTGAATTTACGAAGATGACTATCAAATTTTTTCAGATGCTTTTTAGAAATAAATTTACTGAATGAAGGCCTTGATTGGGTTAAACTAATTTTTTTATCTAACTCAAGATTCGGTAGGTGAATATGGCCGAGTTCGATGAAGAAGTCGGTTAAAATTTATGTTTCGTAATATGTTATTCATAAATGACTCACATTTGCCCTGTTATTTTTGCAATTTAATATAGATAAGTAATACTTTGAAAATATATTCTTGTTTCTTTCAAGGGTGTGACGCGTCACACCATTGATCGGGGATTTTCTCGGGGGTGATTGATTCTTTCAGGAAGTTTCTTTTGTAGTTTCACAGAGTTAAGTAATAGTTTGAAAGTACTTTGTTGTTCTTCTTGATTGAAGAAATTCAAAATTTATTCCATAATTTTAATAAGAAACGTTAGATGTACTTAAGACGTGAACGTGATTTTATTAATTTTTTGTATAAAACAAATTCAATGATTTTGCAAGCATTGGCAATTTGAGATGCATAAACACAAGGTAAAATCGTTTCCTAACTATTTGTTAGCTACGTAAAAATAAATAAACAAAGATCTTCCTGCTTTCTAGTAGGCTGATCTTTCTAGTTGACCAATATAAGAAAACGCAAAAAGATTTTTATCAGAGAAGGATTATTAAATTCTTTGAGTTTGAATGAACTGTGTTATATTTAAAAATATATTACTGTTTGTTATACAATACTTAGATTGCTCAGATTGTCTTTAGGATACAGAATAAATCCCCACCAAGATAAAATAATAATAAATTTGAATTTAAATATTGGTAAATTTCGAACATTTATTCAGACTTAGAGAGTATAATTGTTTTTGCAGTTATTGTTTTTGTCTAAAAATATTGGTTAATCATTCAGAAAATTCAAGATAACTTTAAGCTATTCTTTCAGAATACAAAAATCTTATAAAGCAGACATGGATACGCAGAATTTCTTCATTCATCGAGACCTAATTTGAGGACATTAGATAGGAAATAAAATTGAGTTGGTCAACAAAATAAATAACTGAGCGGCCTATCCAAAAACCCAAAACACGTTTGCATTCGTCTCTGAAATATCTATGTAGGTGCGCTTATTTTGTGATTTTGAATATCATTTTTCAAGCAATTAAATCATGTTTTAATAATTTCAAGCATTGCAAAGCACGATAGACTACCGAGGGGTCGTCTTGAAACCCAAAAACACCTTTGAAATCGTCTAAGAAATATTTGAATGCGCTTTTTCAAACCAATTTTTAAACACTTACCTAATTTTTCAGAGTACTGCAACTTTTATAAACAAACATATCAATTTTACACATATCTGTCTGGTCCGAACTTGCAAAAAGCAATTATTATATTAGTTTTCAAAAGTTACCTTACTAAAAAATTATGTAGTTGTTTAAGAAATGGTTTAAAAATGGCACAATTAGACATTTTCGCGACGAACTCAAATGTATTTTCGGTTTTTCGATCAGATCCTTCCTTTGTTTATCATGCATTGCAAAGTTTGAGATTTGAAAAAAATAGTCCAGCCAAAAAAAGGCGCACCTAGATCTTTTGGAGAAGAATCCAACAGTGTCTTCGCTTTTTTGGTCGGGCGCTTAATTTTTTTATAATTAATTACAAAATTTTGAAATCCACAGAAATAGAAAACTTCAGGGTTGTAATAAAATTAAAATGTCTATTTATTTAACAACAAACGTGTAGCGCTGTGCGTTAAGTACTACGTAATTTGTTTTCCCTAAAATAAAGTATTAGTTCTTCTCGTATTGCTTTCATCATAAGTACCAAGCCAAGTTTCTGCATTTCTATTTGATTTCGGGCCACAAGCCTTGTTTTTGAGCCCAGAACAATCAATATTTCTTCTTGTATTGCTATTTTTAATAATTATTTTATTTTCTCTACATATATTTAAAAATTAAGAATTATCATTTAGTCTTAAGAAATCGTAAATTTTTTAAATTCTGAAGAAATCACGAGTAAAAACCGTATCTTGTGAAATGCAGACGTCAGAGATCAACAATCTGTACTCTCTTCCTCACATTTGTGGTGTTGCTTAATTGCATTCGTAAGTTCAATTTATAAAAATAATATGAATAAGAAATATCAGACATTTTGAAAATGTGGCGATAATTTCATTCAATTTTCATAAAACAGAAAGAATCATTTCGCAATCTTTGGAAATTTAAGACTAAATCTGAATTAGTAAGTTAGAAGTTAATTAGATTTGAGAGTTTAATTAAGGAGTTTTGTAGAATGACGATGTATGAGAAATGATATGGGGTACAAAATTCGAGAAATTCTGGGTTTGTTTTAACATTTTGAAATCATCAGTGATTTTTAGTACCGCTCAAGATAGCCCACGGTGAGTCTCAACCAATTTTAACTACAAAGTCTTTGCACTGGCTGGCTCTTTTTGCAGAATATAATTACAGAATTATGTGAACTTTTTGGTAGCACAAAATGAAAATTATCTCTGGGGTCCTTTTTTCAAAAATCATGTATTTGGTCTTTTTTATAATATAAAGACTTTGGATACTCAGCCTCATTATTCGTCAAAATCTCACTTATAAAGCCTCATGGTAGATTTAAATAAAAAATAAATACCTGTCGTTCTGTGGTGGTGTGAACATAGAACTTTTTTACTCCGCTTTTAACGATGAATGAAATCCAATATCAGAAAATTTACAAATTTCCAAAAGAAAATTGGAAAATGAGGTGTTTGAAAAAGAACCTCACATATGATTTTAATTTTGTGATTAAAACTTCTACGTCCTTCTGCAAAAACCGGCGAGTGGAATGACTCATAGGTCAAAATTCGTTGGGGCCCAGACAGCCGTGTTGATAATCCCTGACGGTATCGCATTTTCAAATATTTTTTTTACATAACTTAATATAAAACAGTAGAAAAACAAAGGATATAAGTAATGCAAGAGACCGAAACGCTCTCTTACTGTTTGAATTTTTATCCAAAATAGCTGGCTAACCATGAAAATAATAAAGATGATAACGATCGGAATTATATTGGTAAAGTACCCCACTGATTCCCAGATTAGATGCATCTGCTTGGAGTTTATAAGGTTCGAACGGGATGTTCTAACCAGGGACATAGCAGTGGTGCAGACAGGGATTGCCCTAATCCAAGAACCCTAGTTATGCAGGGGAAGGATTAATGGTTCAGAAGGATGTGGCATATAGCTCAGGGGCCACGCAACAAAGTACTAAGGGCATGCATAGCCGTCGAAGGTGTGGATGCGATTTTGGTTCCTAAGCTCTGCTCCAGGAACCTCGTCGTTATTAGTGTGATACTTAATGCCAGAAGCAAAGAAAAACAAGAGGTGTATATCGCCTCGGCTTATTTTCCAGGCTTTTGTTTCCACTGCTGTTGGGCTGTGACGCAAACTCACACCATACAGTGTGGGGGAATGCAAAAATCAACAGCAGATAAAGGGATTTATTTCAATACCTAGCAAGTGCTGAGCTGGACATCCTGAATCATGGTTATACTCCCACATTCCAGATTAAAAAGAGAAGTGAGGTTCTCCATTTGACTCTATGTTTGGAAGAACTAAGGAGCAAGATTGGGTGCTGGAAAATCTTCGACGAGGAAACTCTCTCGGATCACAAGTATATCTTATTCTAGTTGGTCGTAGGGAGACCGCTGGTTTCAAAGGTCAGGAAACCCAGGAGTATACTTTGGCACTAATATAAAGAGTAACTCAAAGTCAGACTTGTAGAATTCCCGACAAGCTACGGTACCATAGATGAGTTAGTGTACGCCGCCGATTTTGTACGAAGGGCTCTGATTACATCATATGAAAACAATCGCCCTACAAGTACAAGCAAGTCTAGGAAAGGAGGAGAATGGTGAAACACCCATCTAGAGAAACTCTGTGAAAAAACTAGATCATTGTACAACAGGGCAAACAGAACTAAATTGCCTTTATACAGGGACACCTATAAGACGGCTTAGGATGAATATAATAAGAACATAAGAATCTCTAACAGGAAGATTGAAGCGGCTTCAGCAAGGCATCTGAGAACATTGTGGATGCAGCGAGGCTCCACAAGATCCTCGCAAAAAAATCCGGAGACCCGCTTTGGGCTCATGAGGCTCGATTATGGCGAGATTGCCGAAGACGAAGAAAAACGGCTGAATAACCTAATTTAAGTTTAGTTCCTAGGTTTTTAGCGAAATCAAGCCGACCGACAGGAGGAAGCCTAGGGCCAGGAGAGGGAGAAGGCCGACTGGAATTTCGTTGACAAGATCATCAATATTAAGAAGGAGGAAAGGGTCATGGGGTCCTTCTGCCCCTTTAAGTTACGGCGGCGTGCCATCAAAATGGATGCACGGCAGAGTGGCCTTCATTTCTATACCTGGGAAGGAGGCCTACACTCCTGCTGAAGATTTTTGGCCGATCAGTTTAACGACCTTCATTCTGAAGACGCTAGAGAAACTGGTCGAGAGACACACAAGGGATAAGGTGCTTCTAGCCACCCCGCTGCATAGATGGCAGGCTGCTCTGCAGAAACTGCACTTCATGCTGCCGTGCCAAAATTGAAGCAGCTGCTGGATCATAGACGGTACGCTGTTGGAACCTGCTTAGAAATAGAGGATGACTTCAGCAATACCCCTCCAAAAGTCAGCTGTCGAGAGGCTTCAAGGTTTGGCGTGACTCGAAACCGGATGTAGCTAAGGCCTAGTCAGGAAAGTAGCGCCGCGAGGTTGCCCGCAGGGGGATATCCTGTCACCCCTCATAAGGTGGCATCGTAGTCAAAAGTTGACGCAGTTGCAGTCCGTGGTGAGAGGCTGACGACCTCAGGCTCAGTTATATATCTGGGAGTAATCCTAGATAGCAAACTAAACTGGGTGAAGCCAATGCTCACTCCAGAGAGTTTGTTATGATATTTTGCATGTGCAGCAGAGCCTTACGTTTGACTTGGGGTCGAAAATGCTCACATGGCTCTACCTTGATATCCTTAAACCAAGACTCCTAAACGTGGTCATGGCCTAATAGCCACAGTTGAAACTCAAAACGTTGCAGAACAGACAGCGACGATTACAAGCGCTATCGTTTAGAAGCGTGACCGGCGTCGTCGGACCCTGTATGTGATGTCGGAAGATTTAATCAATTTTAGTGTTTTAAAAAGTATATAGAACCAATTTAGAATGATAGAAGTTAAATAAATACTTTGTCCATCAATGACTTAACATTTGCATGCTTTAAGTCTTGCCTGTATGGCCACGGTAACCGAAAAACTTCATTTTCAAAATTTCCTGATTTTTCCCTGACTATTTTTCCATTTTCTCTGACAATTTATATTCGCAGAATAAAAAAAATTTGAGATAATAATTTTTTTTCAATCATTTATTAATTTAAATGAAAAACATAACTTTTGTATCATGCACGATCAATTTCCAAACCAAAAGGTCAAATTTTCAACAAAAAAATTGAATTTTTTACCCTGAAATATGACTTTCCGAAACGAAGTAAAATTTTTAACAATATAATCAAATTTTTAATCAAATAGTTCAATTTGTAACAAGATTGTTGAATTTTCAACCTACAACGATCAATTTAAGCCAAATGTTAAAATTTTCAACCAAAAACTTTAACCAAAACCAGTTGAATTTTTAACTAAATAATTGAATTTTTTAGAAAACAGTTGAATTTTTGACAACAAAAGATCAATTTTCAATGAAAAACGATGAATTTTCTGTTCAAATAGAGGAGTTTCAAACTAAACAGTTGAGTATTGGATCAAAAAAGATCATTTCAAGAAATTCTTGAAATTTCAACAACATAGTAGAATTTGTATTCAAATACGTGAATTTTTAACCAAATAGTCGAATTTTCAACCAAGGAGACGAATTTTTTCATGAATGAACTGCATTTCTAACCCGAAAAGTTTAATTTTAAAAGCAAAAAGTAGCAAAGTAGTAAGTAACAAAATAGTTCAATTTTCAAACCAAGAGATGAACCTTCAACATAAAAAATAAATTTGTCACAAAGTAGTTGAACTTTTACCCAATTAGTAAAATTTTTATTTAAGAAAGATAAATTGTCAACAGCATAAAGAGATGAATCTTCAAATGCAATAAAGAATTTTATAATTTAAAAAAATTAATTTTTTACCCCTTCACTGTGTAGACCGAAAATCACAAAGTGGGCCCAAAATGTGTGGAACGTTCTACTAGATGGATTTCAATAAAAAATGGTACTATGGGGTTATTTGGGTCGCCTTATACGAATTCGAGGTCAAAATGCGAACTTTCGAAATGGCTTATGCAATATGTAACCCTAATTTTTTTTAACTCCAATGGGTTGACGGATATAAATGAAAATTGGTATAAGAAGCTATTTGGGTCGCTGCATAGGAATTCAAAGTCAAAATTCAAATTTTCAAAATTGCTGATCCAATATGGCGACCAAAAGTATTGACAAAATAAAATCAGTTTGCGGTTTTTCATGAAAATTGGAACCAGGGGGTTATTTGGGGCGCTCAATACAAATTCAAGGTCTAAATTTGAAATTTTGAAATGGCTGGTCCAATATGGTGACCAAACATTTTAAAAAATCCTATAAGTTGGCAGATTTCGATAATAATTGTTACTAGAAGGCTATTTGAGTCGCTGAATACGAATTCGAGGTCCAAATTTGAAATTTCTAAAAGGCTGATCCAATATGGCGATGATGAAAATTGGCACTAGAAGGTTGACTTGACGTGATGACAATGGATAATGGATTTTTTAATATTGACATCAGATTTGTTTCGGGTGAACCGAAAAAACACTTAGTACCGAATCTTGTTGAAAGTGGCCAATTCGTTGGATTTCTCCAGATTTTGGTTCGCCATATCGGACTAGCAATTCTGAATTTTCGAAATTTGATCACATAAGACATTTCTAGGTGTATAAAGATCTTTATGATACCAATTTTCATCCAAATCCGCCTACTCATTAGATTTTTCAAAAATTTGGTCGCCATATTGGATCCACCATTTTGAATTTGGGAATTCTGATACCATATTCGGATTCAGAGACCTAAAAAACTTCAATGACACGATTTTTCAATTGAATTCGTGAAATGAATAAATAATATGGTAATATAAAGGAATTTTAACTTTATTCGCAACAGCGAGTCCATGTCTCCAAATAATCAAAGATACCCCTATTTTAAAGCCCCGTCGTTTATAATTTGACTTCACTTATTCATAATAAATATACTGGTCAGGGCCTTGTCAGCATTATTGTAATATTTTTTTAACCAAGAAAATCTATTCCATGTGAAAAATTAATATAAAAATAAAATAAACACGGGCGTTGTTTGTACATAAATTCATGAAAAATAGAATAGAAATAAGTGAGATGAAAGACTGAAACGTCCTTCACAAAGCGCGCAAGATGTTTCATTTTATTTGGACTTGACAAAAACCAGAGATGGAAACTTTTGAGTACAAAGCACAATTGTCTTCTGACAATTCAAAAACACCGATATTGCATCCAACCGTTTAATTATGTTCACAGTAATGCATGTTCGAAAAAATGTATCTCATAAAATTGTCAAAAATTACTAAAAGCTAGTTTTTCCAAATAAAAAAACTTTATAAATATTAATTTTCTTCTTATACAATTAAGTTCACAGTTTATAGGATGTTGTTACAAAACAAATGGGTCTTTCTCACCACTGCTTTCCAACTTATACCATGAAAATAATTGAACAATACGTTATTAATTCAAACAGCGGTGGACCAGGTCGCGATTCTAAAACATACGTATTACCATCTCCAAGACCACAAAATCCATAAAAATTATAAAAACGTCGTGTATAGTCGTCCGAAAAATCAGGGAATTTGGAAAAGGGTATGGGCTAGTCCGCCTGATTTTTCGGGACGACTAGCCAATGTGTTCCATCGGAACGATGGAACACTGCGAATGAGAAAAACAATATTCATACAGATATAAACATGATCAAGTATAATATGACAGAAACATTCAGAAGCATTATTTTCTAAAAATTATTTTTATCAGAGAAAAAAGCTAGCTTCAGTTTGAACCGGATATTGGCGCCAAATAAACGCAAAACGTTTTCATCCGTAGAAAATTAAATTAAGAAAATTGAATAGAAAATTTAATTAAGATTTCAAACAATATAAAATTACATGACTTTGCATCGGAAACATCTTCGAGCAAGATACTATTTTTGTACTTGATTTATTGCAGAAGCTAACTATGATGTGATTTATGTGATACAAGTAGTAGATCCAATATTTGAAAACCTTGACAGAATCTAAAAATCTAACTTTTTTTTTATTGACGACAGTCGAAAAGAGTTTAAGAAACCTCTGTATTTACGACGAAAACTACACAATTCATTCAAAAACGTTTGTTTGCAAGAAATTCAATAAATGTTTAAAGAAAATTCTGTTATTTTAATGAACGACTACACTACCTAGAAAACTATTCAAAGCGTATCGTTGACGCGGGCGAAATGGATATATCCAGTTTTAAAAATCATTCTATTTTCTCTGTCGATATTAAAACATTGAGAATTATTATATAATAAGTGAAAACAGAAAAGCCTAATGTGTATTAACTTGTCCATTTATTCAACAGTAAAAATATAATGCTGCGACGTAAGTATTGCGTAAATTTTCTTACAGAAATTATTACTTCCACTCATATGGCCTTTATTATTTAATCTAAGAGTTCGTAAATTTAGAAAATTATGAAGAATTTATGAGTACAAAGCCTAGCTTGTAAAATTCAAACATCAGAGATCAACAATCTTCCCCATTCCTCTATTATTTTATAAATCTGATTAGTAACTCATGGTTGTTAACTGGGTGGTAAATGAATATAAGAAGCCGAGAATATATTCCAAAAATATATCAGTCACCGTTTTTCGGTGCCTGTGAGTAAATCTTTCTTGTCAAAATGAAGATCAGGATCGGTACTTTCTTCCTTACATTCGTGATGTTCCTTCATTCTGCTCGTAAGTATAATATATATTATTAACAATTAAAAGAAATATTCAAGATTCTTTAAATGTGGCTATAAATTTATTATTAATAAATGAATGAAAGTCTTCCTATTTTTTTTAGAGTGGACTACTGAAACATCCAGTATACCAAAAGACAGTAAGCTTTTATTTAAATTTTTCGAGTTCAAATGTTCTAGATTTAAAAATATATTTTTGCTTTAAGTTACAGAAGGAATACCCAAACAAAGAAAATTTTAGTAAATTCAAACATAAATAACGGTAACTTTCAAAATAATATTTAAAGTTGTAAAATTTCTCTTTCAATATGAATTACTAATCATTACGGTCATTATAGAATTTCGAAAAGTATCTAACAATTGCTTATGAAATGAATGGAATATGTATCTTAGATGATTTTCTTAACGAGTTATGTACTATTTTTATTTATAATACAAAGAAAGGCTAAACGCAGGGCTCAGACTAACTTCAGAGATGAAAAATAGTGTGAATAGTGTCACAAATTTGGAAAATAATGTCAAAATAGTGTCATACAATTTTTCAATAGCCAGACTTATGTGTTGTACAAATATAAAAGTGTATATTCCGAAATCAAAAAGTGTGCAACGGAATATTACTTTATTTTGAATTGAAATTTCCAGTTTTTATCCTCATATCTAAAAGATTTTCACACATAATTGCGAATCAAATTAATAGATCCCAATAAGACGATCTGAAGTTTAAAGTTCATTATTTTCGGTCATAAAGTCTAACATACATTTTTTTGTTTGAAAATGCATATTTTTTTATCACAGACTTTATATTATTTGTTTCAAAATTGAATTATTTTCTTCAAAATTTGATTATTTTCTCGAAAATCCGTTCTTTTGTTTTAAAAACGCAACAAGTTAATTGAGTTTTTTCTCTGAACTGAAAAATGTCATATAAGTAGTTAAAAATGCAACTATTTTGTTAAGCATTTAACTTTTCGGTGTGAAAATTCATCTCTCTATGTAGAAATTTCACCTTTTTTATTTGAGAATACAACTTTCTAGCTTAACATTATTCCGTTCCAGTTGTAAATTAACTTTTTTACTGATAATTCAAATGTTTCGTAATTTAACAATTTGGTAGAGAATTGAACTATTTAGTCAGAAATGTATGTACGCTAACAATTATTCAACTAAAATTCGGAATAGCATATATATTTTTCAAACTATTCATTTGAAAATTTATGTTCATCGTTTCAAATTAGTCTTTCTGGTAGAAAATTAATCTTCTTGCCTTAAAATTCCAATATTTGGTTAAAAATACATGTGTTTTGTTACAAATTCGTATTCTCTGGTAGAAAATTCAACTGATTGGTTAAAAATTTATTTATTTTGTTCAGAATTAATCTTTTTTGGTAAAATATATATCTTCTGTATTGCAAATTCATCTTTTTGTCTAAAAATTTGACTATATGATTAAAATATATATATATATATATTTTAAGAAATATATTTAAAAAACAAGCCTTCATTCAAATGTACTAAAAAGTGGGGAAAGTATTCTAAAGTGACTTGTGAAATAATAATAATAATAATAATAATATAACTTTTGCTACTTCAATTGTACTTGCAGTAATCCATTTTTTCAAAAGAAATATTGGTTAATTATTCACAAGTGTTAAAATTACTCTCTACATTTTAGTCAGTGTGAAACGGGTCATTGAATTAAATCAGTAAGAGTTTTCAGAGATTTTCAACGCAGTTTCATTGATTTTTTTTATCATTAAGAAAGAATAAGATCCCACTGATTCAAAGTTATAAAGTACCAAGAGCTATTTTTTCAGAGTACGAAAATATTACAAATCTAAATTTTTTGCTTACAGAATTAAGTACACAGTTTATGAACTGTTGTTTCTGTCCACCACCTGATATAGATGGGTCTCCCTCAACAGAAAGGGATGTTCCTCATTCGCAAGCAGAAAGTAATGTTAAAAAATTTGGATTTATTTTTCGCAAGTGTTCAAATTACTGACAGCTTTTTTTTAGATTAAAAAAACTTTACAAATTAGAATTTTCTTATTACAGAATTAAAAGCACTATTCGTGAAGTGGTGTGGTCGTCAACCACGCACATCACCAACACAAAGATATGGTCCAAATTCGCTAACTAACAGTAATGGTAAATATCGAACTAATACTTGACGTTGTAGCATTACTCTCTAATTCAGAATTATTGAATTAGAAATTAATCATTCAGATTTAAAGAGAATCAGTGTGCTTGCAATTATTTTTTATGTATTGAGTAATTATTCAGAAGTGTTAAAATTACTAACAGCTATTTGATCAGAATGCACACACAGTGAGCCCTTATATATCAAACCACTGCATATCATTTCGATAAACAACTTTCAATCAAAATAATTCACTTTTGTGGATCCAAAATTAGTTTGTAAACTTTATTCATACCCGTCGAGTGGCAGTTGTTATATTTTTTATTGAAAGTCGTATGTTAGTCTTGATCGACATAATATTACTAAAGCAAGTAATTTTTCAGAAAATGGTTGGTTACAGTATTAGAAAAAACTTAAAATTTGTCTACAATGAGCTATAAATCTAAATGGCTCTGAAAATTAATTTGTTAACTTTTGAAAAGTGTTTCGTCAGTTTCACTTGCCTAGTTCAGACTCCCACTTCTGGAAGATTTACAACTTACTCGAACTAACAGGAATGGTTGAAGAAGACGTTGATTTTCCAAAGAAATACATAAATTTTCAAATAAGAAACATCGAATTCTTACAAAGAATAAAATACTTCAGTTTTCAGTCAAAAACATTACTTTTAGTGAAAAAAAACAACAAATTTTCAACTAAATAGCTCAATTTGCAACCAAAAGAATAAATTTCTTCTAGAAAAGGTGTTCAACTTTAACCAATAAGATGAATTGTCAAACTGAAACAATAAATATTTACCAAAAGAGATAAATTTTTAAATAGAAATGATATAGTTCAATTTTCAGTTTAAAAAAATTAATTTTCAACAAAAGAATTATTTTTTATGGAAAGATATGAATTTTCAACCCTAAAGATGGATTTTTAACGAAAAATGTAATAGACATTAATTCAATTATTCAAGATCTGAGTTTCAAATGCAAAATAGTTGAATGCTTAACCAAAACAGATTAATAATAAACATAAAATTTGCAATTTAAAAAAGAAATAAATTTCTACAAATTAAGGTAAATTTTCAAACTAATAAGATGAATTTTCAACGAAAGAGTTCAATTTTCAGCAAAGAAAGATTCTTCAATGAAGGCAGAAAAAAATTGCAAACAAATTGCTGAAATTTTAAGTAAAAAGAAGAAGAATTTCTTACAAAAAAGTTGAATTTTTAACCCAAAAATATGAATTTTCAACAAAACAGTTAATTTTCCAGAAAATAGTTGAATTATCCAGCCGAGTGACGAAATTTGTTAACAAAACAGTTCAATTTTAAACGAAAAAATGAAGTGTCGCGCAAAAATATAATACAAGACTTTTTATTCAAGAATAATTCACTTTCAACTGAAAATAGTTGGATTTTCAACCAAACAGATTAATTTTCAACAAAAGCAATGACCTTTTAACCCGAAAGAATAATTTTTAACAAATAAGATTAATTACCTACAAAAAAAAATAATTTTTATCAGAATATGTACATTTTTAACCAAATAGTTTAATTTTCAATTCAAAAATACTAAATTTCTACCAAAAATAGAATGGTTATATTTTTAGACAAAAAAGTTGAAACTAAATAGTTGAATTTTTAACTAAAAAGTATTAACTTTCTACCAGAAATGGAATAGTTTAATTTTTGGGTGAAAAAAATTTTAACGAAAAGAATTATTTTTCAACAAAATAGGTCAGTTTTTAACAACAACAAAATAAATTTTGAGAGAAGGACTCCATCTTTCCACCAAATAGTTGAATTTTCAAGTAAAAGCATAAATTTTCAGATCACGATAATTATTGATTACCCAAAATTATAAAAGATTGTTCAACTAAATATTTAAATTTTCAACCAAACAGATAAATTCTCAAATTCAAATTGTGAATCTTGAACAACAAAAAAAAATTAATTTTTATCAAAGTAGTTCAGCTTTGACCCAAAAAGTTGAATTTTCAACCATAAAAGAGTAATTCTCAACGAAAAATGTAATAGTTTGTTTTTGACAACAAAATATTGTAATATTATAACAAAAACAGCTCAAATCAATAAAAAAAGCGTATATTCAATCAAATAGTCACGTTTCTAACCAGAATGAACATTTTTCTACCAATAATGAAATAGTAAAAATTTTAGTTAGAGAAATTAACGTTTGTCAAAAAGAAATGTTAACAAAACAGTCAAATTTACAACCATAGAAGTAAATCTTCAACCGAAACAGAATAATTTAACCGGAAAACTGCATTTTTTAACAAAGAATTTAAACTTTCAACGAAGCAGTTGAATTTTCCTCAAAAAAATATTAATTTATCAACTTTGCGTACTACTGGTTAGATTGCTACAATATAAGCATATGATTACATTAACCTGTTGAGAAAAAACTAGCATAGTTTGTTTACTAAAAAATCTGGCCAAAAACCATAACAACTTTAAAAAATGTAATATGTAAAATATCTTGGACAAAAAATATATAAGTCTAAAATGAAAAAGAGTTGCATTTAACTAAGAAGACAACTTTTTCACAAGAAAACTGAATTTTCAACTACATAAGATAAAATGTTGACCAAACAGTTGAATTTCAACCTGAAAAGTCCCTTTTCAACCAAGAATGATTTTCTAACAAAATTGTTAAATGTTCAGCCAAGTAATCAAATTGGTAAACAAAAAAGATGAATTCTCAACCAAAAATATGATATAGTAAAAATATTCAGAAATATAATATAATATAATAACACTATCCAACCAAAAATAATTAACTCTCAAGAAAAAATAGTTGGATTTTCAACCAAAGACATGAATTTTCAACTAAAATGATAGATCACCACTGAAAAAGGTAAATTTCAGGTTGCAAAAATTCATTTTAAAGAACAAAAATAACTAATATTAAACTGTGGACGTTATATACATATCACACGTCATGACTTGTACGTGGCATAACAACTGACACTCGACAGTTGCTACTTTTGATAATTAATGACAGGCAAATAATCCGGATAATCGCATTATTCTGATGCTCAATTCGCAAATCAAATAAGAAATCCGAAATCTGTACAAGAGCGTTGCATACGATTTTGATCCAAATTCGGCATCAAATTGATCGACAGGCATTTACTGTGAAAACTTTATAAATCTCAACGTTCTCCTTACAGAATTAAAAGCACAGTTCATGAATTGCTGTTTTCGTCGACCACCCCAAATGGATAGGCCTCCCTCACCACAAAGAATTGGTCCTGATTCACCAATCCAAAATAATGGTCAGCATCCACTAGCCCCAAAACCCCGTAATCCTCAACCAGCCCGAAGAAATCTTATCGGATGGCCAGGTTCAAAAATTGGTATAGACACCGAAAATGAAGTTATTAAAGGGCTGAAGGTTAACCGTCGTGTATATGGCCGCTTTACAGTGAATGCAATATTTAAAGGTCCAGAACAACCTCAGCCACTACAAAATAACTAAATATAATGAAACTAGCTATTATTTCTGTCTCAGGTGTTTTACTTTGTTTGTACTAATAATTGTATAGTGCTCAATTAATGAGCACTTCACTGTCTCAATACGATTATATAGCAAATATATTTTCTTCCTCGTAGAGGAAAATATAATGACTTTTATGAATAATGGGGTAATTATGGATCAAGCCAGATTTGCACCATATTGGATTATAGGTGTGAAGCTTTGACATTTCACGAAAAAGTCAGCAAAAATTCAGAAAGTGGAGACTGATGAATCAACAGACAGTAATGAATCTCAAAAACTATTATTGGATATTTGAGAATCAAAAATGAATATGCTAATTTATTAATTACTAGTTTTCTCGCATTATTGCAAAAGTGACATGCCGCATTTCCCGGGGTAAATAATTTCCCCCGGGAAAAAAAGATCATTTTGAAAAAATTATGCTTTTCATAAATATTCAGGACCCTATGATTTCCAATATTTAAAATACATATAATGATATTTTCGTGTAAAAAGTGAAAAATATAAAAATGTTGAAAAAATATATTTTTTCAACACATACCTACACAAACCAGAAATCTTCAAATTAAAAAAATCCCTGAAATTCTGTAGGTACCTACGTAATGAGTAATAAAAAAAATTATTGTCAATGTAGGTGTTATAAGATTATGTTTTTCAAATTCTATGCGCATATAAAATCAGAAAGAGGAGGTGAAATTGGTAACATGGTCCAATGATGCACAGATCGTTCATCCTCCTAAGCTTAGAGGAAAAAGAAAAAAAAAATTTTCTTGCGATACAAATAACCGATAAAAGTTGTTGAATAAAAAGAAAAGCTTCAAAAATACCTAATTTTATTATTTTCTTTCTAGTGCATTACTTTTGAATTTCCCCATGAATTTTCAACCATAAAACTACTTTTCTACCATAAAATATGAATTTTCAATTGAAAAGGACGATTTTTCAACGAAAACAGTGGAACTGTTGACAAAAAAGATGACTTTGACAAAATAGTTGAACTTTGTACCAAATAATTAAAATATAATAAAAATATTTTAATTTTTTATCAAATAGCTGAATTTTTTACTTATAAAGATTAGTTTTCTACCGAAAGACGCATTTTTGACAAAATACATGAATTTTGAACCAATTAGTCGAATTTTTAATTGAAAAACATCAGTTGTAAACGAAAAATAAAAATTTGATTTGCCGTTACTAATTTTCTACGGAAAAAAAAATCAACCTGTTGAATTCAACGAAAAAATACACATGCTCAACAGAGTAAATAAATGCTCAACCAAATAAATGAATTCTAAAGAAGCAAGATTAATTTTCTTCACAAATTTTTGATCTTTAAGAAATTAAATTAGGAAAATTTAAAAGATACTGTTTTTGTAGTTGATTTATTACAGAAACTAACTAGGCTGTACTTTATGTGACGCAAGTAGTAGATTCAATATTTGAAAACCTGAAAAGAATTTAGAATTATTACTTTGTTTTCTTTAGTGACGACAATCAAAAAGTGTTCATGAAACCTTTGTATTTACGGCGAAGACTATCAAATTCATGGAGTTAATGTTCTTTGAAATAAATTCAATAAATATTTAACAAAACTCAAGTTTTTTTAATAAAACCATTGAACTTGTTAGAAACCCATAAAAAATCGTAGCGTTGATACAGAGAAAATGGAATTGGCCTGTTTTGTGAATCAGTTTATCTTCTCTACCGATATTAAAAGATGAAGAATTATCATATAATAATTGAAAACAGAATAGCATAATGTATATCAACAAGTCTATTTATTTCACACAAAAAATATAATACTACGACGTAAGAATTGTGTAAATATTTTTACCGAAATAATTACTTCCACTCGTATAGCCTTCATTATTCAATCTTAAATTTTCGTAAATTTTGAAAATTATGAAGGATTTACGAGTAAGTAGCCTAGCTTGTAATTGTTTTGACATCAGAGATCACCCATCTTCCCTTTCCTCTGTTATCTTATAAATCTGATGAATAACACATGATAATTTATTGGTTGGTAAAGGAATATAAGAGGCCGAGAATATATTCCAAAAATGTATCAGTCACCGTTTTTCAGTCCCTGAGAGTCAATCTTTTTTGGAAAAATGAAGATCAGGATCGGCACGCTCGTCCTTACATTCGTGGTTTTTCTTAATTCTATTCGTAAGTATTATAATTATATAATAATAATGATTATAAGAAATATTCAATATTATAAAAATCTTGCCACAAAAATGCATAGCATTATGTATTGTTATCGGAAATACGTATGTTTACAAACTTTCAATTCTATTGTATGATTATGTGGACGTGTGTCGATGTTGAAATGCGAGATTCACCACTCATAAACATACTCACATAACAAGTCAAATAAAAGTTTGTAAAATACAACTGTTTGGATGACGATTTCGCCCTTTTTGGTTCAGTTGAACCGGGTTTTATTAGAATTAAAAATCTTTCCTTTGTGAAAATAACAACTATTACAATTTCTTCTTAAAAATTCTTTTTTCTCATCGAAAATTCAACTACTTGGTTGAGCCTCTTTGTCAATTCATAAAAGAGAGTAAATTTTTAATTTACGTTCAACTTACAAAATTATTGTTTCAGTATTATTCAACTATTATTGAACTAGAAAAATGAATTTTCAACAGAAGAGTTGAATTTCCAACAAAGAAAGATTTTTCAGTCACATTGATTTTTAACTAAAAAAGATGGCATTTTTTTACCTGAAGGACTGAATTTTCAAACCAAAAAGAACACTATCAAGCAGAAGACCTAAATTTTCAAACCAAAGGGATAAAATGTCAACGAAAAATTTAGTTTTTAACCAAATTGTTGGACTTTTAACCAAAATAATTAATTTTTTAACAAAATACATGAAAGAACCAAATGGTTGAATTTTCATAACAACAGTTTTAATTTTCAAAAAAAAAATTAATTTTCAATCAAATAGTCGAATTTTTCACTATTTTCGAACCAAAAAGAGGAAAAGGAATAGTTGACCTTTCTATCGAATTGGTTAAATTTTAAAGGAAATAGCTAAATCCTCAGCCAAAAGAGATTAATTTTCTATCCATAACTGACCCATAAATCTTTCCTAATACGAGATATAAAAAACACAAAGTAACTTCAAAGTAACTATAATTGAATTTTCAAGTTACTGGAAAAATCTTAACTAAGTTACTTAAGAAGTTACTTTTTAAAATAGTGAAAAAGTTACCCTAAAACTTACAATTGACGTAACTCTGATTTGCGCGCTTCAATTGTACTTGCAATAATACGTTTTGTTCCTCCCAAACATATCTATTAATTATTCACAAGTGTTAAAATCACTCTTTACATTCAGCTTAGTGAGCGACGAATCACTAAATCAAATCAGTGTGAGTTTTCACTGATTTTCAACGTAATCTCACTGGTTCATATAGAATTTAATAGGTAACTAAATCAACTAAGTAAGGATTTTTATCGAGGAAGAGTAAAATTCCACTTATTAATGTTCAGAAATTATCAGTAGCTATCTTTTCAGAGTACACACACTTTACAGATCTAAATTGTCTGCTTACAGAATTAAGCACACAGTTCATGAATTTCTTTGGTCGACCTCCCGAAACCGATAGGCCTCCCTCACCAGCTGAGAGTCATGGCTTTTCCTTATCACCACAAAGAAATGGCCCTCATTCGCCAACTAACAGTAATGGTAAATATCAAGCAAGTATTTAACGTTGTAACATTACTCTCTACTTCTGAATTATTGAATTGGAAGTTACCTATTCAGATTTGGAGAAAAGCATTAAATTTACTGACAGGTATTTGTTCAGAGCACAAGAACTGTACACCCATATATATCAAACCGTTACATATCTTTCTGATGATCAACTTTAGATCAAAATGATTCACTTTTTATGGGTCCGAAATTAATTTTTAAACTTTATTTATATCTGTCAAATGGCAGTTGTTATATTTTTTATTGATAGTCGCAGGCTAGTTATGACCGACATAATATTTCTAAACAAGGTATGTTTTAGACAAATTTTGGTTTCAGCGTTGCTTCTCCTGCACATTAGTGTAGCTTCTTTCAGAATGATCCGATTAGAATTTTATTCTCGTGTTTTGTAAAGCTTTTTTCATGTACTTTGAGATATATATTTTTTTTTTAAATCAAAATAGATATTGATTTGTTGAAAACCAACATATTTAACACGAAATTTCTATTTGAAAAAATAGCGTTTTCAAAGCCTTTGAAACCATGTAGAATAGAAAGTGGACAGGAAATTTGACCGAGAAAAAATTTCCGGCCTACTTGTTATTCTACATAATTTCAACGAGTTTAAGAAAAGCAATATTTTTAAAAAGAATTTTTTTGTTGATACACACACACACATATATATATATATATATATATATAT
>JAABKJ010001550.1:0-30322 GCA_011634705.1 Andricus grossulariae
AATAATAATTTTCAACAAAAAAAGTTAATTTACGTTCAAATAGTTGAGTCCTTAACCTAAGAAGATAAATTCTGAACCAAAAAATATTCATTTTGAACCAAACAGTAGTATTTTGAACCAAAAATTATGAATTTTTAATCGAAGAAGATTAATTTTCTAAAACCAAATTCGAATTTCCAACAAAATACATAAATTTTCCAACGCAAAGTTAAATTTTCATCTAGGAAAGATCAATTTTTAAAGAAAAATTTCAAAATTCCCCAAACCAAACGAATTTTTAACAAAACGGTTAACTGTATACCCAAATAGATGAACTTTTAAGTAAAATGATGAAAATTTAACCAAAAAATTAATTTCTCGCATAAGAGTTTGAAATTCAACTTTTGACAAAAAATTGAAAATCTTGAACCAAAAAAAAATTAGTTCGAATTTCGTCCAACTTGTAACAAAGTAGTTGAATTTTACACCGAAATAGACGAATTTTAAATTGAATACATAAATTTGCCACAAAACAGTTTAACTTTCATCTATAAAAGATCAATTTTTAAATAAAAATATTAATTTTCCCCAAAACAAATAATTTTTTAACAAAATAGTTCAATCTTTACACAAAGAGATGAATTTTTAATTAAAATGCTGAAACTTTAACCAAAAAATCAATTATTTGATAAACAAGTTTGAAGTTGAACAAAATAGTGTAATGTTCAACCAAAAAGACGACTTTTCAACCAAAAAGCTTGTTTTTTTAAGTAAAAACGATAAATTTCCAACTAAAATTTTGTCTTTCCATTTTCATTTTAAAAAATTAATTTTCAACCAAAAATAAAAGGATTTAAAGAAATAGTTAAGTCTACAAGCAAATAGATCTATTTGATTCCGTGAAGTCAGGACCAAGGTCATTCCAATGTCAATGTGGGGGGAAAACGTTTAGGCTGAGAAAACTACGATTCGTATACGTTTTTGGGGTGGCTGAATCTGAATCCGAAGTCTTTAACCCCAAGAGCTCAGGATCAAGGTCATTTCAAGGTCAAATTAGGAAAAAACCGTTTAGACAAACAAAACTACAATTTTAATACGTTGATGAGGTCGCTGAATTTGAATTCGGGGTCTGTTTTATCCCCTTAGGTTAGGATCAAGGTCATTCCAAGGTCAAAGTGGAAAAAGAACTTTCAAGCGGAGAAAACTACGATTTTTATAAGGTTTTGTGTATCAGACTAGACCACTATACCGATATGGTCTTGGGGTCTCTTAATCTGAATCCGGGGTCTTTTCGATACTGTGAGGTCAGGATCAAGGTCATTTCAAGTTCAAAATGAAAAATAAAACTTTCAAGTGTTGAAAACTACGATTCTTGCACGTTTTTAAATATAAACTCGGGGTCTGTTTCACCCCATCAGGCCAGGATCAAGATCACTTCAAGGTCAAATTGGGGGAAAGAAGGTTTAGGCGAGGACGACCACGATTCTTATACGAGTTTGGTGTCGATGAATCTGGATTCGGGGTCTGCTTGACCCCATCAGGACAGCATCAAGGTAATTCCAAAGTCGAATAAAAATAAAACGTTTAGGCGGAGAAAACAACGATTCTCAAACGTTTATGGGGTCGCTGCATTCAAATTCGGGGTCTGTTTGATCTCATCCGGTCAGGATCAAGGTCATTCCAAGGGAAGAGTGGGAAAAGAACGTTCAAGCGGAGAAAACTACGACTTTTATAATATTTGGTGCATTAGACTAGACCACAATACCTGTATGGTTTTAAGGTGTCTTAATTTGAATTCGAGGTGTGATTGATCCCGCGAGGTCAAGATGAAGGTCATTCCAAGGTCAAAGTGTAAAATAGAATGTTTCATTTGAGAAAACTACGATTCCTATACGTTTTTGGGGCAGTTGAATCTGAATCCAGGGTCTATTTGACCCTATCATGTCAGATTCGAGGTCACTTCAAGGTCAAATTGGAGAAAAAAGTTTGAGCGAAGAAAAAATCAATTCTTATACGGTTTTGGGGTCACTGAATCTGGATTCTGGGTCTGTTTGACCCCGTCAGGACAGGATCAAAGTCATTCCAACGTCAAATTGAAAATAAAAAATTTAGACGGAGCAAACCACGATTCTTATACGTTTTTGTAGTCCCTGAATCTGAATCCGGGATCTGTTTAATCCCATTAGCTCAGGATCAAGCTCATTTCAAGGTCAACTTTTATTTATCAAATGGAAACGCGTTCATGACCGCGGATTCTGAAAGAGGAGACTATTTTACGTTCGCATATGATTTGACCTATTAAATAAAGCAACCTTCACAGGTCACTTTGATCTAGGGATCACAAGGCAAACGCCAGCGTAAAATATTTTTGAAAAATTTATGAAATATAATACACTGGATCTAGATTCAGCGACACCAACAATGGATAAGACTCGTGGTTTTCTTCGATTAAACATTTTTTTCACTTTAACCTTGTAATGACCTTGATAATGACCTAATGGGGTCAAATAGACCCCAGATGAAAATTCAGCAACCTCAAAAACGTGTAAAAATCGTGTTTTTCTCTGGTAAAATGTTTTTTCTCTAATTTGACCTTGTAGTGACCTTGGCCCTGACCTGATGGGGTCAAAGGGACTTCTTACATATGAGGTTCAATGCAAGATACACATATAGTTACAAATAATTTTTGTAAATCTATCAGAGCATAAATGAGTCTTTGCCCACAAAACAAATATCAGCTATCCACATCTACCGTAATGTGGGGCTAAGCAGCTCGTATAGGGTAAACTGGCGCACCCGCAACTTTATTCTTTCTGATTAATTATATCTTTCTCTGAGTAACAAATTTTAATATTAGTGATTGTATAATTCTTCACAAATTTTGACATTTTATTTTGAAACCTGTTTTGTGCAATTTTGTTAGTTATAACAAATAAAGAGTCCATTTGTATCAGATTTGTTAGATTGTGTGCGAAAATTGGTGAAAAACTTAAATTGCTAAAGTTTGTAGGAATTTCTGCAAAGGTTCACATTTTTTAACACCAGAACAAGATTACTAATTTTTGAATTGATCGATGTATTTTTCGTCCTATAAAAAACATTTGTAGGAATTTTCAGTTTTGTGGGAAAACCTGAACATATTATTTGATTGCAAACCGAATGTGTAATTGTTCATGTTCATAATTGTTTTGTTCAAGATATTCAAATTAACTTTCGGAACATTTATAAAGTAGGAAATCCGATAAATTTTAAGTGGAAGATTTAGTCAAAAACTATGGGGCAAAGTCGCTCACACTTCAGTGGATGATAAAAAGTTGTTATTGAATTAAATGTATGTTTGTACTTTATGCTACGAAAGAGGGAAAGGCCGAGGTTATATATTTGAAGCATCAATAACTAATTTCAATTCCTTCTTCTACTTTATTGTCAAAAACCAAAAAAGGGATTTACTTAGCAACATTTTAGGGTACTGTTTATTTAATAATTCAATTTCAAGCGCATTTCTCAAATACACGTTCTATAATAGGACAATTCGATCTTTTTTCTCCATAAACTTTTTTCGCGATTGTCATGCTATAAAACGTCGATATGATATTAGCCAAGTATAATTTTTCTCGCGTGCGGAGAATCCATTGAAAAAAAGTGAGTGAACCAGCACGATGAAGCGAGAGAAAAACATGGTCGTATTGCAAAACATACACATTGCAACCTTCCCCATATTCCATAGCAGGCCAGCACATAAATCGAACTTTTGTATTTCCGGTGTTGACAATATCTACACGAAACTCGTTTGAGGAAATCGGGCGTTTCACCGGAAGTGTTTATGTATTATGACGGAATTACGATGAATCCGTATTTTACCTCACATGGTAATCAGATATTTTGTGGTTACATGTTTAAAAAAAGTTGATTGTATCACAGAATTTGTTGTTAAAATTATAAAAGCCGATTTGATTTAAAGGTATCATGGAATCATCACATATCCTTGACCACGAATATAGAATATTGACATTCTGAGTTGAAGGAAATCAATGTTTTATAAAAACCGCTTCTTTGCGTGAGTAATCTGAATTGCTGCAATATTCCTAGTTTGATGAAATTATTATTGTCCATTGACAATAATGTGAGACTGTTCTTTATTCACTGAGCTTATTCGTGGTCATGCCACCGCACGACCATCATCGGTTACCGCATGACCATTATGCCACCGTTACCCACCGCACGACCACCACCCCATCGCGCGCTCCGTAAACAAAATCATATCTGAGTCTGAAATATTATCTGATTTCACACAACACTTCTAGAACCCATAAAGTTACAATACAATGAAATGTACAAATTAAAAAAAACAAAATTTCACTTTTAGAATCCGCATCAACCTTTCGACTTGTACTTTGCTGTCAATTTTTGTAGGATATTTAATATATAAGTTTCTAAAAAAAACTACAGTTTTTAAAAAATGTTACACTTTCGCCAAGATCTTTCGCTTATATAATAAATCACAGGTCAATCAGCAATTTCAGTCATGCAACATTTTTTTACATTAGAATTTTATCTAGATATCCACATCTATGGAACGTAATTTTAAACCAGAGATGTTATTTATTTTTCAAAATCATTTTATGTTAATTTTTTTAGACAGGAAAATGCATTCTCATAAGGAAAAACCTGATTTGAGAGTGAGTGAAAGTTTATTTTGCAAGGTATTAACACCAATAATAGAAGTGATGGATTTTAATCATTTATATCAGTTGTTTGAAACGCTCCTACCTTCAGTTCCGTATCGGATCATGAGTGGTTATCTTAAAAATAATATGAAAATTATTAAAAATAAATGTTTTTTAAAGATTTTGATATAAAATTTTAACGTTTTTTTAAGGATCTTTAAAAATTTCAGGAAAAATGAAAAAATTTTCTTAAGATTACTGCAAACATTTGAACTCATTTTTCATATTTAAAAATATTCAAAAAGATTCAGAAAAAATGTTGAATTATAAATAATAATTATGAATTTGGGACGAATTCCAGAAAGTTTGAGATATATTTAGGAGCTTAAAGAAAATTCCAATATAATTTAAAACTTGAAAAGATTTCAAAAGATTTGAAACGAAATGTAGATTTTTGAAGATTTTGAAAAAAAATTTAGAAGCTTAAAAGAATTTGAATAGGTTTTAAAATGATGAAAATTTTGTATCGAAATTCCTAGAAAAATTGTTAATTTTTTTCTGAAAGAATTAATTTTAAAAGATTATTTCAATGAATTTCCAAAATTTTCACAAAAGAATTAAGAAGATTTAAAAACAATTTTTTTAATCTCGCAAGAATTTCTATATATTGTGAAAAAAAACTTTGAGTACCAAGATAATAGCAAAATTTTTAATCGATTCCTAAAAAATTTTCACATGATTTTTTTTTCATAAATTTTTAAGAGAATTATTTAAAAAGATTCCAAGACAAATTGTAATGTATAAATTAATGTTTCTAGCTTACAATTGATTCATATAACTTTAGAAATGTATAATTTTTTTATTCGTTCTTCTATTTATAGTATTGAAAATAATTGTGAATTTTTGTAGTTGTACTTTTTTGTAAATTCTTGAAAAAAATTAAAACTACCATAAAATACAGCAATATACAAAAAAATACAAAAAAGTACACAATTCATCCCAATCAAAGAAAAAATGGTAATATCCTGTAATTTTGATTGTTACTGATTGCCTTTATATTTAGATTTCTATAAAAATGGTTTTGGTTCTTGTAATTTTTTGTAAAAATTTGTCCACCAGGGTGGTTGAATAAAAATTGACACTATTTTGCGCTTTAATATACAGGGAAGAAAAAAAAATAAACATGGTATACATCACAATGAATAATCATCCATTATTAACATAAATAGTTTCAAAATTCAATATGATTTTTATAAACATATTGTATCAACAAATAATTGATAGTGGTCTTGAATAACGTATACTCTTTTCTTTCAAATTAAAAATATTTAAATTTCTTATAAGTTAAGCACTCATAATAAAGCATGACTGTAAGTTACAAAAATTGTTATAAACATCTTAACCATTTTTCCCATCAAAATAATGTAAAATTTGTTTTAACATGATTAAAAGTTAATAAAAATTCGAAATATGCAATATTTGTTCTTACTCAAAGATATCATAAACAAAGTTAGAAATATAAATTAGTTATTAACTAATATCAGAAGATTTTATATTGTTCTGTACAAAGCGTTGAAAAGTACTTTATTTGTCCATAAAGAACAGGCAGCTTTTTCACTATAAATATGTTAAAACATCATTTTTTAGCAAGGAATAAAAAAAGAATAAGCAATTTAAAATCCTTGATAACAAAAATTAATATATTGAAGCCTAAAGAACAGAAGTTATAAACAATTTACACATTTTAAATTATTAACAGAGCAATTCACGCCTAAACCGAAAGGGAAAAGGCTTAATGATATAATGATAAGTCATTAGTGGTAAAAATAAAACTTCTCTTTCAGTCTTCTCACCTTTTTTTCAAATCAGCCTTGTTCTTAATTATAATATTTTGATATAGGATATAACATCAGCAACCCTCAAAACCTTAGTATAAGATGTTTGAAAATCCGTTGATAATCTAAATTTTTCAATTTTTGTGGTCTCCTGGCAACATGTTCAATCTGCCATTCTGAATTTGTAACTTTCACCGTCGTTATTTTTTCATGCCGATAGGATAGGATAGAATGAGATAAGAAATGATATGATATGATATGGTAGGATACGATTGGCTAATATAGAATAGGTTTGCATTGGATCAGATAGGATATGCTGAGATCGAATAAAGTAAGAACGAATAGGATAGATCATATAGGATGAGATTGAACCCGACGGGATGGGTTGTGACGATATAGGATAGGATAATATAGAAACAGATCTGGTAATATAGACCGAATCGCATGGGATAATATTGGATATGATAATATAGGATTAGGCAAAATAAGATTGGATATTATGTGATCGGATAGGATGGAATCGGCTAATATAGGATCAGATGGGCTAAGATCGGGTAAGATATGATAGGATAAGATCAGGTCAGCTAATATTGGATAGGATAGTATAGTATCGGATACGATCAGATAGGGTAGCACAGGACAATAGGCTGCAAACTTTCTTTTATATGCGCATTTTAGCAACTTTGACTAGTTTTTCATTTTTGTTTAGTTCAAAATTGACAAAAGCCCGGAAGTTAATTACCAGAACTTAGCGAATTCTTCAATAATTTATACAATCACCAAGGTTAATTTACGGAAAGGATCAGATGAAATTAGTCTTTCGCTTCACGACTGGGGGAGGATTTACGTCGGCATGTGTGATGAAAATTCCCTTTTGCCGGTGAAATTAATATTTAATTTTCTATCTCTCATGAAGCTTACGTACTGAGAGAATTTTATTGCTCTCTCGCTTCTAACTTTAGCCCCCGACCTCACTCACTTTCTTCAACCTCGACTAAGCCAATTTATTGTTTCCAACGAAACCTAGTCACTTTGGAACCTTAATCCACTTCCTTCTTGTTCAACAAACGAATAATTTTCTCATGAGATTATATTCGTTTTAAGGATTTGCAAAATTGTTCTTGACTCCTTTACGAGAAATGCCCAGAGAATGAGAGTAAACCACCTAATGATGAAATAGCTACGTCAGTTGGTAGCTATGGAGTTGGTAGCTGGGTTTATCCTTTAAGCAATTGATAATACAAACAATAATTCAAGAGACTGGATGTTTGAAATGCTAGAGGTGTAATGATCATTAAGAAAAATAATTTGCAAAAAACAATACGCTTAAGGATGATATTTAATGTGTATTAGAAGCAAAGAAAAAGGGATGTGACACAGGAAAGATCGAAAATAGCGAGAAAAAATAATAAATTCGAACTATGGTCAGGAGTAGATAATGGATCACATGGTAGCCAAGGAGTCGGTTCAGATCATGAATAAGAGAACAAAAAGCATACTAAAAGTACGAATGTGTATCACCCAAATTGTTTTGACTTGAAATGAAAGTGGCAATTAGAAGGCCATTATAGCATGCTTATGATCCAGTTCTTGGTGAACTCAGTGAAGTAAAAGATACTCTCTGGGTCTCGTTTAATGATATACTAGGTAAGTACGATCACCGGGAAAGAATCATTCTAATCGGAGATGTGAATGTCTAGGTCGCAGTGCATTGCTAAGGTACTGCTAGGGTTAGGTTAGCGTTCGAGATCCAAAAACAAAATAAATTGATAAGCTAATGCACATGTACACTTGGTGCAGATCCAAAAGCTATAGTATGATTGACTTTGTTGTTGCGGTTAAGTGATTTAGAGTGCTGGTTGGAGATACAAAGTTTGTGGAAGGTTCTAAATGTAGAACGGATTATCAACTCTTAGTTTCAAAATTAAACCTAGGTTAATGATGGAGGAGAAAGATAATAAAATGACGAAGCAGACGCGATTCAAAATAGAGAATTTGCAGAAACCAGAAGTGTAAATAGAATTTCTTAACAAGAGAAACTAGAGCTTTGATAGCACAAACTGCAGGTTGGAAAGCAAATTGTTTGAAAACAAATTCCATGTTCACAAGTACATTTGAAGTGTATAGTACTGTGGTCTTAGGAAGATAAGAAGCATCTTTTTATCATCATCAAGTTCTTATCTGGTTTGTCCATCATAAAAATAGGACGTTACCTAATACTGAAAAATCTTTTAATTTCCGACAAAGTCAATGACATCTCGATTACAAAATAATTGTATTCACCGCCCTCACGCATTATTTAAGTCTGATAAATTCTCCTTCAAAATTGGGATTTAAATTGCATCAGCTACTCATTTACATAGTAATTTATCTAATGTATACAGTATACCCAGCCAATTTCTGCTGAGGCTTTTAACCCCAAATCCACTTTACTTCCGGTCGGGCAAAATTCCATCGCCTCTCGCGAAACAGGGTGAAGAAAAAGGTTAGACACCCCCAGAGGGTGTTGGGTTACAGTTCGTAAGATGCAAAACAAAATTTTGACTTTTTTCGTGTCTTCAGGGAATTCCGCTTTATTTCCGCCTTGAAATTCTATCGTAAGATGATACTTTGCAAAATTGAATGTTTGTGGGGGCGCACTTATGCTATCGAACAATCGGTCTTACCCAGGAAAACGAAACTCTTCACTTAGATCGTATGTCCCGGTTGAGAGCGAGAGAGAGACAGAGAAATACCAGACTCTCCCTCATGTCAGCCCTTTTATATCACAAGCCCCCCCCCCCAGTGCGCTTGCAATCATGCTTAATGGCTGATTGTTGGTAGACGAATGCACCTCAACAAAGTGACATTTGTCGAGGAAGTGAGCCACTTCGTTTTCCCCTTGGCTTCTTTGAAAAGAAGTCACGGTAAAGCACACAAAAGTGTATGGAAAATATCCAGGAAAGAATGGAATGGAAAACATTTTTTAAAGCTAGAACTGTCTTGTGAATCAACATTTGTAGTAGTAATTGGCCGCCAAGCACAATTCTAAGAATAAATAAAAAATATCACACATTTTCTTTTCTTTTTTTTGATTTATTTTTTATTTTTTATTAAAAATAAAAATTAATTGAAGCTGAGAGAAATAATTGTTCAAACAATTTTTTAAAATAATATTCTCTTTGATTAATTTCAGAAAGCTGCGGTTTTGTTTAAAATGTTCAACTTCTTGTCCACTTTTCACTTAATGTTTGGTAATACTTATCAGAGTTTAACTAACCTAATTATTCAAACAAATTATTATTGTTGTAAACTGTCTTCTCTTATAGTAATGCTAGATAGTTGTTGTTTTTTTCTGAAAGTTTGCACATTTTGTCAACTTTTCACCTAATTAGTAAAGTAATAATTAATGCAAGTTACCAAAAAAATTGTGCAAACAATTTATTATTGCTTATAATTATCTTTCTTCAGATAATTGCTAGAATGTTGCGGGTTTTTCTAATTATTTTAACTTTTTGTGAACTTTTCACTTTGTGAGTTAATAATTAATACAAGTTAGGAACAAATGACAAAGATTATTATTAATGTAGACAAAAGGGCTCTCAGTAGCTGCTAGAATGAATCTTTACATTTAATATTATCCTCATAGTAAATTTTAAGAATATTTCAAATATCTGTTGTATTGCATGAAAACATATTCACAAATAGGAGAAGATTATCCAAAATATGATTCTCTCTAATGTTTATTCATCATTTGTGCGTAACTAAAAAGGCAAATCAAAGTTGAACATTATAGAAAAAATCTCGACTTTCTAGCAATTATCTAAGAGAAGATAGTTATAAACAACAATAAATTGTTGAAAGAATTATTGTCGTTATATTGCATTAATCATTACTGCGATCTAATTAAAAGGTGAGCAAAAAGTTAAAAATATCAGAAAAAAACCGCAACTATCTAGTATTAATATAGAAGAAAATAGATATAAGAAATAATAATTAGTTCAAACAATTATTGTTGTTAACTTGCCTCACAAAATTTTATAAAAGATTCGAATAATTTTAAGAGATACTTTAAAGATTCAAAAGAATATAATTTTTAAGAATACAGTTTTTTAAGAATTTTGAAAGGTTTCCAGAGAATAAACAATATTTTTGCATTTCAAAAATAATAAAAAATGTCAAGACGATAAGAGAATTTATTTAAGATTCTTGGAAATATTCAAAGCGATTCTTTATTTCACGAATTGATTTTCAAATAATAGTTAAAAAGATTAGCAAAGATACGCCCAGGAGATTTTTACGCAATCTAAGAAGTGATTTGAGTCAGTTAAAAAGTTATTTAGGAATTTTTGGAATTTTCAAGAGACTAAAAATATTTTTTTAAACTTTGAAAGATTTCCGAACATCTTTAGAATATTCTCACATTTTTTCGAAACATTAAAAAATTTTGACTATCTTTTAAACTACTGAAATTCTTCCTACAACTTTGTAAATCCTTCAGAAAAAAAAACTTCTTAGAAATTTTCTACATACATTTTCGACATTTCTGAAATATTCAAAAATCTCTTTGATTTTTTCGAGAAACCTAGGAAAATTATATTCACACAACCTTAAAGCAAATAAACAGAGAAGATTAAAAAATAAATAGTCATTCAAAATTTCAATTCAGTATTAAAATTATTTTTTCCTTTAAATTATAATTCGCTTAAATTGTTGTATTATGGGCTGACAAGTCTTTTCTGGTTGTAAATTCAACCATTATGTTGACAATTCTTTTTTTTTGTTTTAAGAATTCATCTACTTTTATGAAAATATAATATTTTTTTAGTAAAATTGCAAATGTTCTGTTTGAAGTTAAAATCTTTTTTGGCTGAGGATTGATTGGTTATATTCATATTTTCGGTTGAAGATTCATCTGTTTTGTTAAATTTTTTTCATGAATTCAACTATTTTATATATATATTTTTTAATTCATGGTTTTAGTTAGAAAAGTTCAAGACGGAACTCAATGCGTGAGAAGAAAATAATTTTGATAAGTATAAAACATACATGGTATGAAATGTTGAAACGTTGCAAGCATAATTTTGCTTCAGGAAAATATTCCTAAAAATTATAAGATTTGATAATACTAATAAACTAGTAACCTATTACAATTATATGCCTCACATAACAAATTACATTTTTTATCCTTGTTTGCATTTTAAGACATCCGACATTCACTTAAGAGATAAAGAATCTACATTTAATTTTTGTTTTCACTGCCTCTAACATGCAATCTATTGCACATATTGTAATAAACTTTCATAATTCTAAAGGTTCTGTTTGCCTCATATTCTAAGCCTAGCATTCCTAAACACATATTGTAATCCTCAATAATTCTAAATGTTCTTTTTCTTCGACATAATTTATTTGACTAAATGGGTAAAATCACATGCTTGTTATAAAATATAGTATATAAAGCAGCCATTTCTTGAGTCATTGATAAAAGGAAAATCTTAAAAAATAATATTTCATTTCTCTATCATTGTGTCGTATTTAAATAATGAAAATTATTACGCTTATTCTGTTTCTCACAGTCTTGGGCTTCCTCCATTTCAAAGGCAAGTATGATGTAATAGTTGAATCAATATTTATATTAAATATTACATGCTATGGGTCTTTGAGCATGCTTACTTTTTCGTAAGCTTTCACTATTCAAATTCTTTTGGATTTTTAAGGAAATTTACGTAAATTTTCCTGAATTTTATGAGACACTAATATTCACTTTATTTCTCTATAATTCACTAGCTTTCTTTTCAATTCAATTGAATTTTCTTGACTTCTTATAAATTTTCCACATTTTGATTGAATTCTGTTGACTTTGTGTATTCTTAAATCAGTTTGAATTCGTTCAAATTAGCTCATATTGCAGGATAAGTGGCCATTACTAGGTCGCTGTAGATGGTAGATGTTTTCAACTATTTGGAAAATTAGTAGAACAATTTGTTTCAAACTTTAGGAATAAGAAAGAAAAACGTTATCATTAGACAACCTGAGCTACAAGCAATCATAGGTGTGATTAAATTGAATTCTGTTGACTTTAAGTATTCTTAAATGCGTTCGAATTCGTTTCAATTAGCTCATATTTCAGGATCAGAGACCATTACTGGGTCGCTGTAAATGGTAGATGTTTTTAACTATTTAAAAGATTGGGGGAACAATTTGTTTTGAACTTTAGGAATACAAATAAAACGTTATTATTACACAACATGAGCTACAAGCAATCATAGGTGTGATGAAATTGAATTCTGTTGACTTTGAGTATTCTTGAATCTGTTTGAATGCGTTCCAATTAGCTTATATTTCAAGATCGGAGACAATCATTGGGTCGCTGTAGATGTTTGATGGTTTTGATTATTTGGAAAATAAGTTGAACAATTTGTTTTAAACTTTAGGAATAAGAAAAAAAACTTCATTATTAGACAAACTGAGCTACAAGCAATCATAGGTGTGATGAAAAAAACGGCTGAGAAGAAAGTTGGTTCCTCATGTATGCGCATTTCATTCTTCGAAAACTGAATAGTCCTTAATGGTAGCTAATACTTTTTCTAAGATATTTTCAAATTACATTTTTTCCAAGCATAGAAAAAAAAAGTCTTTCCTGCTGAAAGCTTAGATAATTATGCAGGCAATACTGGTGCATCATTTAATGAGATGAAAAAACTGACAAACTCATGTAGATGTGCTGCCGGTAATGAATCTGTACCAGTATATTATAGGAAACATATTTCTTGAAATTCAAAAGCAAAATCTTTTTGTCAATTACATTCTCAAAGTTATGGCTGATGGTCGCAAAGGTTTTTCAAAAATGTGCATGACAGTACACCCAGAAATTTATTCATCTGAATGAGAATGTGATGCTAATGATTCGGATCTAGAAGCAGATTCATATTTGCATATCAAAAAGAGAATTTTGTATCCTAAAGGTTGTAGTATTGGTATGAAGGCAAAATTGACCAGTGTTTATAGAGAGATAATGCTTTGCGCAGTGCTAAAAAAATGATACGTATTAAAACTTCAAACCTTCATTCAAATTGACCAACCTGAACCCTATTTCCTTTAAATTTTTTTGTAACTTCAAGCTCTAACTTATTGGAAATGGTATGCAAACTGCAGTATACATGTATCCTTGTCCATATTGATTCGTGACAATGAGAGATTTGAGAGATCGTCAGAAGTAAGAGAATAAGCGGGGAGATACCATTAATGATGCATAGTATCTGAGAACTACGCGGAAGTATCAAAAATTGAAATCTCATGGCGATTCGAAAGAAGACTATGAACGTTTGTCTTCTGAAGGCTAAAAAAAAAAAAGAAAAATGCCCAGGAATGTCATAACACAATACAACTTCTCCTTTCTGATGAAGATGATGACACCTATATAATTCAAAAGCGTGCAACCCCGAAGCTACATGTCTTACAAAAATATGTCAGTCATATGTCTTGAAATGACATAGTCGCGCTTTTTTGGTCCGGAGGAAGCACAAATCAGTAAAAAAAAAATTGAAAGTCATTCCAAAGAATTACCAGGGAGAAATTTTTGAGTAAACTGCTGTTTTTCTGTGAAAGAGGTTAGTCCTAATTTGGACAAACTTTTCAAGGAACTACATCAAGCTTTTAGAGGTACTGAGGCATCCGAAACTCTAAAGATTCAAGTAGCTCAAAACATTAAAAAAATATTATGCATTTATTTGGAAAGCAAGGGTTGGGCTTAGGGTCAAAGCAAGCTGGGAAATCAATCCACAGAGAAGTTTTAAAATTTTGGATACGAAACTGAATCAACTTGATTGAAGCCTCCATATTCGGCAAGGATGAAGAAGGCAGTCGTTAAGCTCTCCTCATTACATATTCCTATCAAGTTTGATAAGCATACTTGTATATTTTTTAATCGAATGAAAAAACAGAATCAGATACTATCTTAGTACTTAGGTTTTGGAACTTGAAGTGTATACGAATAAAGAAACAACGTCCTTTTTGAAGTAATTTTCATCATACCTATGATTGCTGGATGCTAGTGCACAAAAACTTCATAGTTATTAATTTTGATTTACCAAATTAGGAGCAGGTGGCTTTCCTGATGTGGCTCCAGACCACGTTGTTGCAAAATTCACGGGTGACGTTGTTATTGAAGGAGCTCTTGAAGGATCCACCAAGACCTCCGTACCCTACTGGATGCAACCTCAGTCAAGGAAGCCTTATTGCTATGAAGCTTTCATACGAACGGAAAACAACGACCATTTTATGTCGCGCCTCAACACTTTAGTGGTATTTTCCATACATCATGATTCTCATAATGCTACTCATGGTCCAACATACGCTGAAATATGTTTACACGGTGGACATTTTACAGCTAAAACTTTTCAATTCCACGATCGGCCACCTTCTCATTATAGGTGGAACACGGGTAATTTTCCATGCAACAACCACATTTATATTACACTACCAAATGGCGCTATCTATGCATCAAAGCTAGAAGAGTATGAGGCACATCACAGGCCAGCCTAGGGATATCTTACTGAGAGAAAATCTCGATACTTCCATCAGATGTACCGTTTATAATTCAAGATATTCCATAAATGATTTGACATATTTTCTGAAAATTATGTATTTTAAATCTTATGAATAAAAAACCCATGATTCAACAATATTGGGGTACTATTCATTTCGAATAATTTGTAAAAGGTATGGAATACCGAATTATACATTATAAATTGCTGTTCGTTCCGGGCAGAAATATTTCATCTTAGATTGATATTCTCTCTAACAAATTTTCGCGAGTAAATGTTATCATTGAGTGTGTCCTCCACCAGTCGCATATTATCCTCATAAAATTGTTTATCAGAAAACAAAATGGCTCTGTCAATCGTAATGAAAAATACACATTTTTGTATTCTTCTAGGTGGTTAAGATTGAAATTCAGGAATCTACCGCACCACGTGGGCTTACGGAACCAATTACAATTTATTTATTGAATTCGATTCCAGCCAAAAGTGACATCCAGAAAGTTTATCGTTTTTTTTTGTTCTCTCTCTAACGTGGATTTGATTCAAAAATCGTTCGGAATAAAAACTTGTAGAACTTTGGCGCAAATTTGAATTCACCTGCTACGAAACGCCTTAGCTGCCTTTTTTGGACACATGAAGCTGCATTTACAAACCAATCGCTTGCTGAGTGGGATTAGTAAGTTAGAGATTGCAGACATTAATTTATGGTTATTGACCGATGACTTCAGGTGAAAAGTTTCTTGCATATGAATATGCCTTTGTGTTTACAAATTTGTTACATAGCCCGCTAATGATATTTATCAAGTCGTGATATTTATTCTGATTGCAATAATATTTTGTACTTTAATTCTCTTCATAAAATCATTCTCTTCAGAGTTTCGTTACATGTGTTCTTTAACATACAAGTTGTAGTATCAACTAGATAAAATGCCAAAGTTGGCAAAGCAAAAAATAGGTTTCTTGGAAAAAGTCTCTGCTGAAATTTGGTTCCTTTGAGGGGTTCAACTGGCGGCTTCTTTGGAACAAGTTCATCGTTTTAAGTTCCCTCTCAGCAAGAGGGGATCCTTTTTGTTGCAGCTCCGTAGGATCTAAATATTAGTTCTAATAGAAACCTCAGTTTTTTCTGTGTATCAACCCCCTAAGAAACCCAAGCATGAAACAAAATCGATGATTCAAAGGTCTGGTTTGTGTGACTGGCGTGGAAACCATCTCATACTAGTGTTCAAAACTTCCTAAATGTCTATTTTTCATGCCAAATTAGGTGCAGGTGACTTTCCAGATGTTTCTCTAAACCACGTAATTGCAAAATTCATGGGTGGCGCTGTTATTGAAGTAGCTCTCGACAGTTTCTCCAACACCTCCGTGCTCCACTGGATGCAACCTATGATGGTGAAGCATGAAGCCTATTACACTTTCACATGAACGGAAAGAAAGGAGCATTTTAGTACGCTGCTCAATACTTAAGTTGCATTTTCCAGGAATCAGTATCGTAATAATCCTGCTAGACTACGCTGAAGTACGTTTAGAAGATAAAAATTGGACAGCTAGACCCTTCCAATTGCACAAGCGATCACCGCCTTATGATAGATATTACTAGAGCAATTTGCCACCGGAGAAACACATTCATATAACATTGCGAAATAGCGCTCTCTATGTATTCAAGTTAGAAAAACATGATGCATATCATATGCCATCATAGGGATATCCTACAGAGTGAAAATCTCGGTATCCCTATAAGGTGTTCTGATTATCTCTCAGGACGTTCTGCGGATAATTTGGTATATCTCATGGAATTTATCTATATTCGATAGTATAAATAAATGAAGCTATCATTTTACGATATTAAAGTATGATATATATTTCGAAGATTTGGCATAAAGTACAGCTACAAAATTTATAGTATAAAATTCAGCATTATGAAGTACAAATAGCACAGGATGTTCCGTAGAAACTGTCAACGTTGTAATTGAGAAGTAAGCGAATAATACTGCTCAGAAATTATACCATTTAAATTTTGTTTTGCTTGCCAATAGTGTTTGTTCCAAAAAATGCATAAATCCAAGCGAAGATATTTAAGAATTCTACCGTATTAAAATCAAACATGCTCAATCCATGACATTTTTGAAAACATATATAAAAGATTCCAGAATTTCGCCAAAGCTGAAGCATCATAGTTGCTCTCTTGCGTAAACAAGGCCTGTAACAATCATATAAAAGTAAATTGTATACTTGGAGATGTTATTTAAAAAATGTATTTTTTGAATCAAAATTCAATTGTTTTGTAGCACTTTCAATACTTTTGAAGAATTTTCAAAAGTGGTTAAAAAATGAATACATGGGGTCGTCTGAAATGGTCATTTTTCAGGCTTTCAGGAAACGCAAAGCTTCTCTACAGAAAATAAATATAAAGAAAGATGTAAGGTAGTTAATTCTAATTAGCTAAAATAAACTTCCCAAATGAACTTTCATAAAATGACCTTACTTAATGGACTGAGACACTGTAATTGAAATAAAATGTACATGCTTGAAGTGCTTCTGTTTTATATTTTTTAACATTCATCCTCAATTTTCGATAAGAAGAAAAGCTGGCCATTCACGTAAATTTCTCATAACATAAAAATGACACAGAATATCTTGTTTTATTACTTGTATCTTGAAGTTGGGTCAAAGTAATTTGGTCGTTTCGAAAACATTGCATTTTGAAATAGCTTTTCGTCTATTTTTAAGTTTTTTTTATGTAGAATGAAGGAAAGACCAGAAAATTTCTGGAAAATGATTATTTCACTGTATTCATATTTCATTCGATCAAAAAAAAAAAAATTTAATTGGACGTATTCGGTACAACATTCCTTGAAATCGAATAATCTTTTTTCTATCTTAGATTTTTTTGCTATAAAGTCAATATCGTTATATATATATTTTTTTTTCATTTTTCAATTTTGTGACCATTAATCAAAAAAGAAAACAAAACAAAATAGTCTTTGTTGACCTTGGCCTAAATGTTTCGTTTCATTGCCTCTATCATGCAATCTTAAGCACATTTTTGAATCTTTGATAAATTTAAAATTCTAGAAAATCAAAAATCTCAGCATTTCTGAAAAGGACCCTCGACAGAAACCATATTTTTAGCGCTCATTATTGGCCAATTGTTCTAGACCATTCTGAAATAAAAATGGCACAAAATTGGACAAACGTTTTAAAGAAATGATTGATACATTAACGTATACTCAAAATATTTTACTTTGTATATGTGTTTCTAGCGCTTTTTAACATACAGAGCGCAACCTACAGCCAACTCCAATTAAACGAGTTTTTTCTTGAACTTCGCAAAACGCCGTAAAATAAGAGTACATAAGTCGCTTTTTGAAGTGTTGACAATAAACTATTTATAGAAATTACGCAGATTGTTTACAAAAAAATTAATCTGTTCATGGCCTATTATTGTGGTTGCCTTATTTACATACATTTTGTAAAGAAGTATCCATGAAGTATCAGGGATCCGGGTCTTGCGCATATCTATAGTCAACTCTATGAATTATTAAGAACAATTATAATTTTTTAAATTGGATACATAAATATCTACGTAAATGATTTGTTCTACGTGTAACTATATGTTGATTCTTCTTATTACTATTTATTTTCAAGATGAAGTAACGTTTTGTTGACAGATGGATGCCATAAAAGGGAGTATAGCTAACATCTATTTCTCCAGTCTGTGTTCACAAGAAAATCTTACAACATAATTTTTTAGTTCTCTAAAATTGTGTCGATTTGAAAGAAAATGAAGGTTATGACTGAAATTCTGCTGCTCACATACTTGGGGTTTCTTCATTTGAAAGGCAAGTGCAATATAATAATATAATTATTATTTGTAAAAAATATAACATATGTTTAGCGCGCGGGTCATTCGAATCTCGTGCTACAAGTTTGGATACTTTCTTGCGCTTCATTTTTCATATCTATTTATACTATTCTCTAAAAAATTATATAATCACAAAGATTGGATTATTCAATTTGTCAGTAGCCAGTTTAACCTTTAAAGAGAAAACGGTGATTTCTATAAGAAATGGTTGGATGAGAATTTGAAAGCCTTCTTGAAGGGAATCAATTTCTTTCCAAACCTTTATTTTCCTGGCGCTGTTTCGATGGCAATTTTAATTTTCAATTTTTCAATAGCATTTTTGAAGATTACGAAAAGAACGGCGAGTCCTATCAATGAACCTTTAAATGCGACTTTGTGAATCCTTCTAGAAGCACTTATTTGTTTTTTAGTCTTTATTTTTTAATCACACGTTTTATGACTGAAAATTTGGATTTTCTATTATTCGAAAGCATTTTCTTTTTGAGGATCTTTTTTGAGTGATATATGTTTTGGTCGGAACTTACAATTTTGAATTATTTTATAAGCGTTAGCACAATTAAAACAAAGACTATACATTTTATCAAAAAATGGTCTCAACTAAATTTACAGATCCTTTTTAGATAAACAATTTGTCTTCCTAGCAATTTCTTCATTCCTTGCATAGCTTTTCTGGAAATTCAATTTTTATTAACATTTTTCATGATTAGGGCAAAAACTATGTATATTATTAAAAAATGGTTTTGCGGCATCCCAAAGGGGTCTCGAGATGATTGCAAAAAATTTCGATAAAACCCAAAATAAAGTGTTTTACAGAAAAGCTTATACGCTGGCAAACAAATATCTACATTTTAAAAATAGAGTCCGGGTAATTTTCTCAGTTTTTAAGAGATGAAAAAAATCCAAAGAAAGTTGATAGTTTCAGGCGAGACCATACTATGCCAATTACAAGCAAATGATTATAATCGAATTCCTTTAATTTGCTGAAATTCACTGGAATTGTCTGGAATTCTTTGAAATATACTATATGATTTATTTCAATTGTCTTTGATTTTCCGAGACTGAGATCTATTTGATTTCCATACAATTATTTATGTTCCTCTCAGATTCCGTTTAATTTTCTTGATTTTTCTTAAATTCTCTTTACTTAATTTCAGTACTCTTGAATTCGTTTACAATTTTTGAATTGTAAACTTTTCCCATTTTTGAAACCTAGACACTTTGGTTTCATTTGATGTCCTAAAATACAAAAAAAAGTTTGATTTCCCGATCTCTTCCAGAACACCCTCATTTTCAACCTCCAGGATAATAAAAACTTCCCAAAAAAATGCCCTAACCTCCAGCCCTAAAATTTTATGCTCCGGAATAGATTCATTTGATGTGAAAAGATACCAAAAAAAGTTTCATTGCCCTATCTTTTCCAGAACTCCCTCGTTTTCAACCCCCAAGATAATGAAAATCCAAAATAAAATCCAAAAAATGCCCTTACCTCCAGACCTAAAATTTTATGCTTCAGAATTGCTTCATCAAATGGAACTATTCTAAAGCATAACATTTTAGGCCTGGATGCTAGGACCTATTTGGGAATTTTTTAGATTTTACATGATCTTGGTGGTTATAAATCAGGGAGTACTGGAAGAGATAGGGGAAGGAAAATTGTTGGGGATTCACAGAACTTACGGACTTTATAAAACTGCCTCAGGTTATACAACTCACGGAGATTATAAAACTCCTGGAGTTCATAGTATTTGAATTACGTAAATTATCAGAATTTCTCATATTCCTTAAATTCACTTATTTCCTTAACATCTCAGAATTCCTTAAATATTCTTAATTCCTTGTTCTTTTTGAGTTTCTTGAACTACCCAAATTTACGAAATCTCTGAAATCCTTAAATTCCCTGGATTCCTTGAGTTCCCTGAAATCCTTGATTTGCTTGAATTCCTGGAAATCCTTGAACATGCTGAATTTTCTCAATTGTTTGAATATTGTGATTTATTATATCTCGCAGATAAAATCACGATTTCGGGAAATTCCAAGGACTTTAGAATAATACAAGGAATCCTGGGAATTACACGCTGTCAAGGAATTCAGAGTCGTGGGACAAATACATTTATTTTCTCTAACATAAAAATAAAGACCCAATCTTTTGAAAGAATCGATGATGTAAAGGTCTGAATTGTGTGAATCCTGCATGAAATCCTTCTTATATATACCAGTGCACTAAAACTTTATAAGTGTGAATTTTTTTTACAAAATCAGGCACAGGTGGCTTTCCAGAAGTTGACGAAGATCGCGTTGTTGTACAAATCGTTAGGAACGTATTTATTGAAGGACGTCTCCGAAGAATGGTTCCAGAACACGTATCCTACTGGATGCAAGAGCCGTCAGATGATTTTCGGAAAGTGCTAGGTATATACTATTATGTTTTCCTTCGAACGGAAAAAAACAAACATTTTGCTGCAGGACTCGATACTTTAGTTGCATTTTCGATGCACCCTGACAGTAATAATCCTAATCATGGTCCAACGTACGCTGAACTGCGTGTAGAAGGTGAACATTTGATAGCCAGATCTTTCCATCCGTTTGCCCGACCAAATACTCCTTATAATCTTGGAAATGGTCATATGCCACTCAACAACCACATTTATGTACTTTTGCCAAATGGAGATATCTGTGCATCAAAGTTGGAAGAACATCAGGCAAATCACACGCAGATCCAAAGTAATGAACCTAGCAGGCTATAACCAGTTCATAGCTAATGCTTCTAAACATCGGAAGCAGTTTGTTGCAACATATGTAGATACAACTAAATACTTTGATTACCTTTTTTACAACATCCTCATTCAAAAGCTTCAAAATGCTGATTTGCCTGGAAGCTTAGTTCTGGTACTGCAATCTTTTTTACTCGGTAGGAAACAGTATTTTCAATTTGCAGGACAATATTCCTATACATCATCCTCTGGAGTTACGAAAAGCTCTAACCCAGGCCCAATACTATCTAGAGTTTTCTTTAAATACATGAATGTATGAAGTAAGATGAACAAAATAATTTTTTTGGTAGTCTATGGAATGGCTTAGCGAATTAGGCTTAAAACTGAACATTTACAAATGCAAAATAATTGCATTCACATGAAACCAAGATCCAATATTGTTTAGCTATGAACTGGTTTGAGAACGGATACTGAAAGTCTATAGTATCAAGTACCTAGGATCAAATTTTTATCAACATTTGAGGTATAAAGAGGACCTAGAAACTATTGTAGAATCTACGAAACTAATTCTGGGATTTATGTTTAGGTCCATTAAAAGCCTAAGAATTTCGAGCATTCTTATCACATTATTTAATTCTTTTGTTAGATCTAAACTGGAATATGTCTCTGTAATCTGGATTCCTCATTTAAAATCTGATATTCGACAAAATGAGCAGTGTAGTATTCAACGTTCTATGAAGTATGTCGATCAATATTAATCAACAATATTTAAAAATATGAATTTTAATTTTGGGTTGGTCAATCACATATGTATAAAGCTCATTTCAAGTATATATGTATTGTTATCATTATTATACCATTAATCCGTTTCCCTTTCGGGGTTGGCGTGAATCGCTCGGTTGGAAAGTAGTAATGTGTGGATGGGTATACAGGTATAGGGTAGATAGGTATACAGGTGTAAGGTACAGATATTTTATTTGAATGTATAAAAAGTCTAATTCAATTTTCAGGTACAATGCAATTGATGTTTGTACAATAAAGAAGTATATAGTTTTCGCATATTCTTATCTCTTGCTCGAGACTAACACTCTGGTGGTTAAAGACATTTTTTTACGGTTAGGCCTCTTTGTGTAATTGATTACATAAAATGGCTTTTGCTAGAGATTATACTTCTCAAGATCTTTCCTCAAATTGTTAAACATAGACATTGCCCTATATACTTCGTTCCCATTCTGGAAAGTTTTGTTCTTTGTCAACTCTGTAAATGATTAAAATGAATAATAAATGTTTTAATTGGATACTATATTATCCACGTGTATGGTTGACTCTGCATGTAGTTGTATTTTTTTCATCTTTGTTGGTCTTCAAGATAAGGCATTCAATTTGCCTAATTATTGCAAAACTAACTTTGAATGGATTTATCAAGTTTTGTTTGATTATTTCTGAAATTTCGTGATGTCAAAAACTTGTTGACACAAGAATATAAATTTTTATTATTCTATAAAGCTATCTCAAATCAGTTTACCTTCATGTTTCATATATTACATATTATACGTATGTTATAATAATTTATGTACCAGTACCCGTCACTTCTTATTCAGATATTGTAAAATAAAGACTAAAATTTCAAAATATTGATTATTACTTTATTATTTATTATTTTATTCCTTACTTTCTATTTTTTTTTATAATGAGTAACTCATGGCTAAAACTATAAATATTCCTCGTAGAGAGATGGTTAGCGAACTTGACGTGTCTTTTTAGACTTTGTGAGAGATCGTGTTTCTAAAGATCTTTCTTGAAACTGTTAAACTGAGACATTAGATCTTATATATTTCATTTTCGTTCTGAAAAGTTGGATTTTTAGTCAAATCTATAAGAGATAGAAAAAAAACGAATAATTTTTTCAAATGGATACAATATTTTAATGTTTCTTTTATCTCTGTTGATCGTTCAGGAATAGCATTAAATTTATGTCATTATTCCAAAAGGAAGCTCGAATGGATTTATCACATCTTATGTTTGACTACTTCTCAAATAGCGTAATGTCCAACAACAGTAGACACAATAATATAAGTTTTTATTATTACGTCATGATATTTCTATTATGATAAGCTTTACGAGTCTGCGCCCGATAATTTTCTCTTTAGTAGTCAACTTCCTAATATCAATGTTTCAGGATGACGTCTAAAAACAAAAGAAAGTTTTTCGTCATTTCCCGGTTACGAACAATTTATAGAAGTCCTCAAAATTAAGAAAAATAAACTTTCGTACATAAAAAATATGCAAATTAAATATTGAATACTCACCTAAAAAAATCAAAGCATTCAAAACATTAGAACTCTGTCAAAGTTAAAGTATTGACTATTCGAATAAAATAATTTCTAATTCATCAATTTTAACAGACTTTTTTCAAATTTAGGGTTGATTTTTCTTGTCTGAAAAAAGCTTAGGTTCTTACCAGGATTTTAAAGAATTTCATAGCGCTTCAAATAATTCAAAGGAATTTAAGAACTATCAAGTTTCATATGATTTTACGGGATTTCAACGAATTTGATAATTCATTATGGATTTCAGAGAATGTATTCACATGAATGAAGGGATGTCAAAGAACTTTAAAGATCTTTAAACTGGTGTAGCCAGTCGATGACATGAGAATTCATGATAATTGTGTCCCAGGTACTCGAGCTCCTGCCGAGTAAATGAACTCTTGCTTACGGCTCAAGTTAGTCCATGAATAGTCAACCTCTCTAGGAATCAGATAGCGTTAAGCGGATCAGATTCCCAATCTTTGAAATAAATTATGATTTCAAGTTTGATTCACTCATCGAATGCATAATTGCTTCATCAATTGCTGGGTCGGTAAGATGACAACAGGGTTTGCATAATTGCTCTTTGGTCAAAAATCGTGTTTGCACAAAATTGTCGGTAGCAGCATTATCGAAAAGGGTAGCAACAACATAACCGTTTATAGTGGAAGGGACCGTTGGTAGTATACGCAGACGGCTGCTCAGCATGCTCAAACTTATAGATCGATTTTCCTCTAACCGGCGGCCGGTTTCGTCGCCTGTACCCAGTTTTTGGAAGTTTCATTGCGACTTTCAGCTAACTACCTTTTCAGAACTGGACACTTTCGATGGAAATGGTATTCAGGCAATGCCGGAAATTTTGCTGGCCTTCTCTGGTGTCCGTGATCCGTGATATGTTTACTTCCTTTTTTCTGGGGACTGGAGAAGCTGCCCTTGTCAGTTCTGCTTCATCAGCCTCAGCATCCACAGGCATAGTATCTTTTAAACTCTTCGACGAACCTCGATGGAACTTTGAAATCACTTGTAGTGAATTCTAGCAAGGTGAAGACATTAACAGGAGGCAATGCCTGCATCAACGCCTGCAGATTCAACTAGAAGTTGACTGAATTGAACCAGTAGTTGACTAATTGTGGTAGGTTCCGCAGCTTTTTTCTTGGGCTTAATGAATCCCCGCATTTTCTGGTGAAGCCCGAATATTATTAACTAATGCAAACTGTAAAGGATTACCTGGTGGATCCACAAGCGCATCTGGATTTCCACTTACATTTTTATAGGTGGCCTTGAAACTGCGTTTTGGGGTAAATTCGCATTGAGATTCACAAGTTTAACTGCATGTGGGCGAGCGGCTTCACCTAAAGCTGGGTTTTGAGCCGGAACAACATGTGGACTCCCTAGTAGAGTTACTGGGGGTTGAGGTTGGACAATCGGCAATTCCTCGTCACAAGGTGGAGCTTCACGTCTATTATAGGCGCCACCAGGTGATGGCCACTGGCAAAAGTAGCTGAGTTTATAGTGAGGACAACTCTATTTCTAAGAGTTCTTCAACCAAATGGTATACGCGTTGTCATTCCCGAATTTTAGAGCTTCAGCTATTAAGTGGGTGTCACTAACGAGAAGCATCTTGAGTGTAAGTGGCTTCACACGGAGCGCCGGAAAATTGTCAACAGTACTTATTTGAAGAGAAAAAGGAGAACAATTTCAAAGAAACTACTTCAACAGGTACTTGACTGGCTCTCTCATTCATAATCAGTTTGACTCCTTAGCTACCATGTAATTCACTATCTACTCCTGACCATAGTTCGACTCCTTGCTCTAACTCCCTATTTTCTATCACTCTACTCTTTTATCCCTTTTTCTTTGTTTCAGGTACGCATAAAATACCTAGCTGAATCACGTGAATTGTATCGTGTAATTATCTTTCCTCAACATGCCCAAACAATTTCAACAAATTTTTCGCTATTGTCAAACAGTGTTTCCTTTACACCACATTCTTTGAGAATCCTCTCAAGACTGCCCTTTTTCATTAGCGTTATATGAATCAATCTAAAGATTATTATATACAATCTTTTTGAATCTTTCGAATATAATTCATTTTTCTATTTTTCTCGCATTCTTAGTGAAGAAGAAAAAAGTGGAGATGAGTCAGAAGATCCTGAGGAGGAACGATCGCCGGTCTAATTGTGTGAACAATCTTTATCCTTTGACTTCATTCATTTTGAGGAATCAATAAAGCTTTTTTATGAGAAAAATGTCATTAAAGAAATCATTATTGAATATAAGCATAAATTACTACGGAACTATTCTCGAATAGTTTCATCACGTTTTGTTTGATTGCTCCTCAAATAGCGTAATGTCAACCAATCGTCGACACAATGATAGAAATTTATATTATCACATAATGATAGTCGTATGTTAAATATGGTATCCTTCACATTTCTGCAAGTTTTATAAAAATTTCTAGAAAATCAAATGCTAGAGTGTTGCGTCAAAATGTTTGATTTTCATTTAAAATCAGGACAGTATATTACATGCTTCAAATATAACAATTTTTGAAGTTGGCGGAAAAATTTTGCCTCGCAAGCCATAATAAATTTTGTTATCTTAGATGGCATCAAAATGTATGAGACACACTTGACAGATAATAAAGCTGAATTTAGTAATTATGATTATTTCTTCTACCATGTAATCTAGAACAAATAATGTAATAACTTCAATAAGTCTGAAGGTTCTGTTGGCCTTTTATGCTATGCCTAGCAAATATGGAAAATTTTGAAATCTGAAATGAATAGTCTTTCACCTTTGACTTGAATAATTTTAAAAAATATATCAAGCTTTGTTATCAGGTGAATATCATAAAAGGGGGTATATATAACCGCCATTTATCGAGTAACTATTCACAGGAGGATCTCAAGAAGTCATATTCCAGTTCTCTATCTTTTTGCCGATTTGGAAAAAATGTATATTGTAACTAACATATTGCTTCTGGCAATAGCGGGGTTTTTTCGATTTGAAGGCAAGTATAATATAATAATATTATTATTGATGTAAAAATATTACACATATATTTAAGAGAAGAACGTTGAATCTTACAACAAATACTGAAATGCCACTTTGTAGGTTTTAGAAGCACTAATTTACTTTTTAGACTTTTCTTTATATCTTACGTTATCTGGCTAAACATGTGAATTTTCTATTTTTATTAGCATTTTCGATCTTGAAAAAAAACGTAAATTCTATCAAAAGAAGGTTGAAAACATTTCTATATGTCTTCTGAATTTTATTCATTTGTTTTTTGGACTTTTTTTCCCAGGATGTATAGTTTGGCCGAAAAATGATTTTTTTAAATACAATTTTCTACGATTGATACACAAATAATGTATGTTATTCAAAGTTCGGCTATTTTTGAATGAACAGGCTCACTTTGTTTACTAAATGAACTGAGGATTTTTTTCAGGTGACTCTTGGCTATGATGCTTTTAAAATTAATGAAAATTTTCAATATTCAAACAATTTTCATACAAAAATTCAGAGTTTGGATTTTCTTTAACAAACAGATTTAATTTTTGTTTGAGGATCGACTAGTCATGTCTTTTTGATGACTCTTTACTCTGATAATTTTGTTGTTTATAAAAATTGTTAAAATAATTCATAATTGTTGTCAATTTGGAGATCATCACAGCCAAGAGTCATCGAAAGGGCATTATAAGTCGATCTCCTGAACAAAAACTAAGCGCATTTGTTGTAAAATAGCCAAACACTTGTCTGGATCCGGGCCTCTTATATTCTTAAGAATTGTCTTGACTTTTTATTAAATTCTCTTGACTTTGTTTTATTCAGACTTTAATTTTACAGTAAGGTTCGAAAGTTAAATTTTTGTGAATATTGCATTGAAAAACTTATTTGGAAAATACATTCTTTTTTACCATGCGGTGGATTCCACTTTGAACTTGTACAAACCAGACCTTCACCTCATCGATTATTCGAAAACTTTGGTTACTCATTTGTTTGGTAAAAAGATATAGTTGGACAAAGATCTTAATTTGAAAAATTTGTTTTCAAAAGCTATTGCACCTTTTCTATTTTCGATACTTCGATAAATACATGGTAAAAGAACCTCTATCGAAGGATACGTCTGAAACGACTCATCTGGCGTTGTTCATCAAAACTAGCCGCTTTGAGAATAGAGTTATTTGATTTGGCATCTAATTCGTTTGACAAATATTGAGTTCTTTCAATTGTTTGTTTTATTTTGATTTGTTTGGAATGGTTTTAAACTTTTTCAAATTCTTTTTCATTCTTCAACCTTGTTGAAAACATTCAAATTCCTTTTGAATTCCCTAAACTATCTGAATTCCTTGAATTATCTGAATTCCCTGAACTCTTTGAATTCCCTGAAATCTATGAATCATTTCAATTTCCTGAATTTCTGAAATATTCTTAATTTCTTGAATTTCCTATATTCTCTGAATTTCCTTCATTCTCTCAATCCCTTAACTTCCTTAAGTCCTCTGAAATACCTGCAATACAAGAATTTCTTGAACATCTTGAATTCAGGATTGAGGAAATTCGACGAATACAATGAGTTTTAGAATTTTAGACGTACACTCTAAGAGAGTTATTTCAGCATCAAAGAATCTGTATTCTATACCACAGAAATGAGTACACTGCAACCTCGACTTTAGTAAACTGTTCCAGTGTAATCAAAAAACAAAACAAAAATCAATGATCTAAAGGTCTAGTTTGTGCGCGTCCGGCATGGAATCCACCTCATGCCATTATACGAAAACTTGATAAATGTCCATTTTTTTCTCACAAAATCAGGTGCAGGTGGCTTTCCAGAAATTGAGGATGACCACGTTATTGCACTATTCACAGGTGGCACTATTCGTGAAGGAGATATACGCTCCCACGACAACCAATTCCCACCCCGCTGGATGCAACCTACGCCAGGGAAGCCTCATGTATATTTGGCTTTTATACGAACAGCAACGAACTCTCATTTTGATTCAGAACTTAAAACTGAAATTGTACATTCCATCAAGCATAACCCTTATGATCCTCTTCATAACGCATCCTACGCTGAAGTACGTTTACGAGGTGAACATTTTACAGCTAGACGTTTCCAATTGCACGAGCGACCAAGGTATCCTTATTTTTTGCATTTCGGCAATATGCCACTCAACAATTACATTTATATAACATTGCCACATGGTTTCATCTATGCATCACGGTTAGAACACTTTGAGGCAGGCCACAGGCCATTTTAAGGATATTCCGATCATGTCTCAAGATATCCTTGTCATTTGGTATATCTTCTGACCATAATGTATATTCAATTTTCTGAATAAATAAACTGAAAATTCAACAAAACTAAAGTACCTCATTTCCGGCTCATTACGGACAAATATATAAAAGAAAAGGGAGAAAAGGGAGAGAGTATCTAATCGTAGGTATGATGAACATTCGAACAAAATCTGTCTACGGTGATTTATTTGTATACATTTCGAGTTTCAAAATCTGGAAACATGAAAATCGCAGTGAATACTGTTTTTAAAATACCTTCCAAAGAACTCTCTTTTAATAAACTCTAAATATGCTACAAAAAGGTCATTTTTTAAATTTAATGTGTAATTACCCATTAATTTATTTTTTTATCTCTGTTGGTCTGTAAGCTACAGCATTGAAGTTTTTAATTATTGTGAAACAGAGGTTCAATGAATTTATTAGGTTTTACTTGATTACTCGTCGAATAGCGTGATGGGAAACAATTTTCGACAGTGATTTAAATTTTTATTATTTCATCATATTTCAAATATGCTAACATGCTCGTTTATGCGAATTTCTTCAAAATTTCTGGAAAATCAGGTACTGAGGTGTGGCAACAAAATGTTTTATTTTCATTATAAATGACGCGATATTATTTGCTTCAAGAAGAAAAATATATGAGTTTGGTAGAAAAATGTATATGCTTTCAGATCAAAGTGCTAATTTCTAAATTTTCAAAACATCCAAATTCTCCTGAGCATATAATAGCAGGAATTCAAAAAGATTTTTAACATTAAATTCCGTAACTTTGAACTAATATTGAAAGTCTTGAAGTTACAATCATGTTCAGGATTAAACTAATTTCTTCCCTATACATTAGGTTTTCAAGGTTATTTCGGTAAACATTTTTTTTTCAAATCGCGGTTCGCTCTATAAGTATGGGCATTTTTTCATGAACGGGGGTACATTTAGGATTTAGATGGATGATTTCACTCAAAATAGCTATTTGGAAAAATGTTCATATTTTAAAGCTTGAGTCTTCCAATTTCAATAACCCGAAAAAATATTTGTTAATCGGTATAGATGGAAAATCGGCTTGTAATATTTATAGTAAGAGTTGCAATGCTAATAAGAGAATTGTCTCGCGCGCACTATGGTACAAATCTGGTATT